>SJYW01041076.1:88522-115451 GCA_006410735.1 Raphicerus campestris | reverse complement strand
ACACACACACACACACACACACACACACACACACACATACACACACCTTTTTTCCTTCAGTTACCCTAATCTGAAGTGGAAGTCCACAGGTTTTGCTCATTGTTGCTTGCATTACAACAAATCTAACTACAGTAGCAAACTTTTAAAGAGAAACAACTTCCACATCAATATAATTCATTTCTGCATGTGTATTCTTAAAGATAATCGTTAAAATAAAGCTGTGAAGATGACAGTTTAATGCCACGGAAAAAAACACTGACCCAATGTCAAGATAAAAACCAAAGCAGGAAGTTAAACATTTGACAATAAGCAAGGGTGATGTCATTATCTGGCAAGTAGCTGCTACTTACAGAGAAATACTTTCCTCTTTGAAATGAAAGCAAATGCTTCTGCTGTAGAATTAAGCAGATTTCTGAGTCTTTAACCTCACCTAATTTTTAGTACTGACATGCATATTCACCTTAAATGTTTTGTAAAATACCTAGCATCTGGCTGCAGGGGCACAAATTAAAAATGAATAAAATAGAATAAACACAAGCCTCAGAAACAAATACCTAAATCCAGTAAAAACCTATACTGCACAAAGCATACATTAAAAAACCTAAAGTGGTGCAATTAAAAATAACTGAAGATTTACTTCCTTCTCATTAACATAGAGGAATGAGAAGAAAAATCTCAGAGTTGAGGTCTTAGAAAGCAGATAGTGGAATCTTTCCTTAAAAGAAAATGCCTAGAATTTAATGTTAAGTTCCCAGGAAATAGCTTTATCAAGAAATTAATTTTTCTGAAAGTTATATGTCTTGCTTTAAGGCTGTTTTTAAAATATGTTTGTGACCTAATTTCAAAGAAAGTGACAAAATGCAAGTAAAGAAGAGAAATTACCATAAAGAGTGTTCTGTGTGTGTCATTTATACAGATGGTGAGTTAACCAAGCTGCTGCATTTTGATAACATAGAAGGAAATGCATAATTATATTTCACCATAAATGGATTGTCCTCTTTACTCCTTTACACCTAAAAATGCAGCCTTTTGTTTTTGCATCCTCATGTAGAGATAAAGTTTTCTTTTATATAAAATGTGTAATTTCAAGTTTAGTGGTTAACAGAGCTTCTGGAATCAGACTTCTTGGGTTTAGAAACCTGCTCAGCAACTTGCTAGACTGGTCTTGAGACAGGCCCTCCTGTGTCTCAGTTTCTTTATCTGTTAAAAGAGCCAATAACAGTATTTAACATATAGAAGTATTTTAAGGATTAAATGAAATATGGCATCTGGTGAAAGTTTAATAAATGTAAACTATTAAAGTTGTTCATCTAGATTGGGAAAGAGACAAAGACCTTATTATAATAATAAGATTTAAAATAAGTGGCATGACACATTTACCAGCAATATATTATACTGCATTTAATTCTTCCTGGAGAAGTGGTTTTCGGGATGACTAAATGGATGAGGGACTACTTCAGCTAAACACTGAAGAATGAGTAAGTTTCCAAAAGACAGATAAAAGGCAAGAGGCTTAGAGAACAGAATAAGAAGTTATGGAACTACAAGTGCATAATATCCTGGAAAACATCATATAGTCGTACATAGTTGCTAAGTTAAAAAATACACATCTTTACTTCATTGATGGATTAATTTTCTTTGAAATGATCTCAAAACAGACATGGAAGTGACTAAAAATCTTTATGACTCACTTTCCTTGGCTCAATGCTCCTATTTTTTCTCTATTAAAATGCCACTATCAGTGAGAAATTAACAAACTCTTTGAGTAAAGCAGAAAATCAGAACTCTGGCCAAATCACAGTGACTGTTTGCTAGTTAAGAGTTCCTAAAGCCCCAGGTTTCTGGAGGATACGCTGACTTCCCCTGAACCTCAGCACCCATTAGGAAGTCTGACTGAAGCTCTTTCCTGGCAGAACTGGGCTTCATCAACCCGGATAATGATTTCAGTGCTGCAATTTGCAGTATTCTGGGCTGACTCTGACCTGTTTCCTCGCTCTTTGAGAGCTGGGTCAGTGAACATGCATTTGTCAGAATGTAGACGGAAAACCCAAAGCAAAAAACTTCTGAATTAAGGAAAAGCATGTGGAGCTTCCTTGTAAAAACTTCCTGCCATCTCCATCTGCTAAGTCCCTTAGAATGGGTCCATCTTATGTACACAGCCATCTTTATGATTTGATTTTAGTGGTCTGGAGTACTCTCTATCCCCAATAATCACCCTACTTCTTCTGTCTTGAGACTGGGGTAGACTCTTAAAAACCATCCTAGTGCTGAGTTTAATTTGGGATCAGCACTTTCCGAACACCGGCTGCACTGTAACATCACTTAGGCGCTCCTTCGGTTCTGTTTTTGCATCCACAACCCTGGTGAGGGCGTTCAACCAGCAGCCACATTTCTGTAACTGGGTTTAGAGGCAGCCCTGTGATATCACTGTTTGCATATGAAACATGATTCTGGTTTCCTCTGTTCTCTGATCACACCACAGCGATGTTCTCTGCCCCAGTCACTCTATGGTAATATTTACCATTTCTGACTCTCCTCATCATCAACAGATCAGCACGGGTTTCCTTCTAGATTTATGCTAACAAGGTTTGCATTTTGGAATAAGAGGACTACTCTCTGTTCTCTATCCTTTCCTCTATCATAGAAGCTAATACTGTATATTACAATTATTTGCCTAAATTTTTCTTGACTAGTTTGTGAACTCTGGGAGATGAAGGACCTTCTTTTACTTATCTTATAAAGATAATTTCAAACTCAGAAAACATCTGGGAGAAATTCATGTTCAATAAATATTTCTTGAATTAATGAATGAATTATTGCTTTCTATGTAAATGACTTGTGTACTACTTGTGTACTGCCTCCTGAGAAATCTATATGCAGGTCAGGAAGCAACAGTTAGAACTGGACATGGAACAACAGACTGGTTCCAAACAGGAAAAGGAGTACATCAAAGCTGTGTATCGATCGTCACCCTGCTTATTTAACTTCTATGCAGAGTACATCATGAGAAACGCTGGGCTGGAAGAAGCACCAGCTGGAATCAAGATTACCAGGAGAAATATCAATATCTCAGATATGCAGATGACACCACCCTTATGGCAGAAAGTGAAGAAGAACTAAAGAGCCTCTTGAAGAAAGTGAAAGAGGAGAGTGAAAAACTTGGCTTAAAGCTCAACATTCAGAAAATGAAGATCATGGCATCCGGTCCCATTTCTTCATGGCAAACAGATGGGGAAACAGTGGCAATAGTGTCAGACTTTATTTTGGGGGGCTCCAAAATCACTGCAGATGGTGATTGCTGCCATGAAATTAAAAGACGCTTGCTCTTTGGAAGGAAAGTTATGACCAATCTAGACAGCATATTCAAAAGCAGAGACATTATCTTGTCCACAAAGGTCTGTCTAGTCAAGGCTATGATTTTTCCAGTGTTCATGTATAGATGTGAGAGTTGGACTATAAAGAAAGCTGAGCGCCAAAGAATGGATGCTTTTGAACTGTGGTGTTGGAGAAGACTCTTGAGAGTCCCTTGGACTGCAAGGAGATCTAACCAGTCCATCTTAAAGATCAGTCCTGGGTGTTCATTGGAGAAACTGATGTTGAAGCTGAAATTCCCATACTTTAGCCACTTGATGCCAAGAGCTGACTCATTTGAAAAGACCCTGATGCTGGGAAAGACTGAGGGCAGGAGGAGAAGGAGATGACAGAGGATGAGATGGTTGGATGGCAGCACCGACACAATGGACATGAATTTGGGTGAACCCCAGGAGTTGGTGATGGATAGCAAAGCCTGATGTGCTGCGGTTCATGGGGTTGCAAAGAGTCAGACACAACTGAGTGACTGAACTGAACTACTTAAAATGTTAATATTGATTCATTTATTTATAAATAAACATCATTTTACCATAATTTTTTAAAATTTTATGAATGATTTTTTTTAAATACCCCAATAAGTCTTTAATTTATACCTATAAATCCCTTTGGGCTTCCCTGATTGCTCAATGGTAAAGAACCTGCTTGTCAATGCAGGAGATCTCAGTTTGATCTCTGGGTTGGGAAGATTTCCTGGAGAAGGAAATGGCAACCAACTCCAGTATTCCTGCCTCGGAAATCCCATGGACAGAGGAGCCTGGCAGACTACAATCCATGTGTCACAGTAGAGTCAGACATGATTTAGCAACTAAAAACAACAAAGCGATACATCCCTTTACTGTAATGTTTTCATAAAGTAACTAGGACTGAAAGATGGAGAACTGAATGAAAAAATCTTGATTTTACCCTGAGAACACATATTTTCTACTTCCCATTTCTCCAAAAATAAAAGTACCCTAGGATTTAGGGCAAAGAAATCTCCAAGATGCCCACATCATCCAACAATGATTGCTACTTTTATCAGAGAACCAACGGAAGCTAATAGCTACTTGGTGTCTGAGACAGATAGCAAAGGTTTTAATACAAATGTTTAAATTCACTTAGGTGTTTTACACAGTGAAGGTGACATGACCATTAAAATGGCAAGGTTCCACATGTTATTTTAGTTCATACATCAAAACAAATGCATCTACTACAAAACATAATCCATTAAGCTAATGATCTATGCTGAGGTGGCAAAAATATATCAGGGAATTGATTCTTTGATTCCATCAACTTTCCTGCATCAACTTGCATTGTCAGAGAGATTCAATGTTCATTTTCTTGGATCATTCAGCAGTAAATGATGACTTAATTTCTCTGTCAAAATAGCATCCTCAAAGGTAAGCTCAGAAAAATTATACCAAGCAGCATCTTTGCACAATATATCCTAATCCATGTACATCTCACCTCTTTCACAGGTGCTTTTTTTTTTTTTAAGCAATGACAGCTTCTTTGTGACAATACTTCTGTATGTGGCATGTAACCCAAACAAAAGGGGCAACTAAACTGTGTTTTTTGAATAGCTGCCATGGGTGCAGTGCCAGGAAAGATTTTTTTAATCTTCTTCAAACAAATCATACTTGATATTGGAAATTAACAGTTTATACAAGGAAATGTGTTCCAAACTGAAGTATAACTGACTCTTTCAAGCATGGAGAATTTCAGAGATGAACACAGAATGGTATATCTCAAATTTGCCATATGTGGATGAAAGATGAAGGGGAGAAGTCCTCTGTGAGCTGTTAGAAGTTTAAGAAAAACAACTATTGTGTACAAATTGAGAATATTTCCTCTTTTCTGGTAAGTATTTTGTTTCCCAATTTAATGGTTATGGTTTTTGAACTGAGTTTTCAGTTCAGTTCAGTCACTCAGTCATGTCTAACTCTTTATGACCCCATGAACCGCAGCACACCAGGCCTCCTTGTCCATCACCAATTCCTGGAGTTCACCCAAACTCCTGTCCATTGAGTGGGTGATGCCATCCAACCATCTCATTCTCTGTCATCCCCTTCTCCTCCTGCCCTCAATCTTTCCCAGCATCAGGGTCTTTTCCAATGAGTCAGCTCTTCGCATCAGGTGGGTAAAGTAATGGAGTTACAGCTTCAACATCAGTGACTGATGTTGAACCCAGGACTGATTTCCTTTAGGATGGACTGGTTGGATCTCCTTGCAGTCCAAGGGACTCTCAAGAGTCTTCTCCAACACCATAGTTCAAAAGCATCCATTCTTTGGTGCTCAGCTTTCTTTATAGTTCATTTCTCACATCCATGCATGACTATTGGAAAAACCATAGCATTGACTAGACAGACCTTTGTGGACAAGGTAATGTCTCTGCTTTTGAATATGCTATCTAGATTGTCATAACTTTCCTTCCAAAGAGCAAGCGTCTTTTAATTTCATGGCAGCAATCACCATCTGCAGTGATTTGGGAGCCCAGAAAAATAAAGTCAGCCACTGTTGCCACTGTTTCCCCATCTATTTGCCATGAAGTAATGGGATGGGATGCCATGATCTTAGTTTTCTGAATGTTGAGCTTTAAGCCAAGTTTTTCACTCTCCTCTTTCACTTTCATCAAGAAGCTCTTTAGTTTGTCTTCACTTTCTGCCATTTAAGGAGCTTTATAAATCTTATAATCACAATAGATGGAGCTAGGATCCATTGATCATGATAATAAAATGTACATCACAATACATCAATACCTAAGATCTCGTTAGCCTGAGAGTATTTTTTTTATCAGTTATATAATTTTTAAGATTGACAGACATATTTACTAATTAAAAGAAAGAAAGCCTCCCAATATGGAGATTTTTAGCTAAACTCTAGTATAATTCCTTAGGAATAAAGAGCAATAAAATAACTAACATAAGTCCTCTCCTTTTGAGATACAACAGTGAAATTTGAGAGAATTCAAGCTACTCAACCTGGAAATGCTTAACAATGTTCTGATCCTTTGTGTCTGGGTTTTAGCTCCATGGGGCTTCTGTGGTGGCTCAGATGATAAAGAATCTGCCTGCAACATGAAGAGTCAAGTTCAGTCCTTGTGTTGGGAAGATCCCCTGGAGAAGGGAATGGCTACCCACTCCAGTATTCTATCCTGGAGAATTCCATGGGCAGAGGAACCTGGCAGACTACAGTCCAAAGGGTCACAAAGAGTGGGATGTGACTGAACGACTAACACTTTTCACCTTAGCTTCATATCTGGTCTTTTACACCTTCCTCTGTATCAAAAAAGGCTGGGAGCTGGCAAGATGCATTTTTCTGAACTTCCTTGCAAGATGGATTCCCTTCAGAGTCTGCTCATGCACAATCCTGGCAGGAAATGGGAAGGAAGGATAAAGGGGAAAGGCACCACATTTTCTCTTCTGCTCTGGCAGTACTCCAGCATTGCAGCAAGAATGGAGGGGAAAAAAACAAAAATAAGAAAAATCCCTGGGCTCATTCTGAGGAACACAGTTCTAACCACACCAGGTGGTGGCTATGATGGTGGCAATTATGCAACTCCAAAAACACGTTTGTGGGCTCGGATTCTAGTGACAGCGCAGAAGGAACAAGCTTGAGCCACATCAGGGACGGGAGGTCGCCAGGCTTCCTGCAACCAGTAGTGCAACCCTCTGGGCAGGGTTATTTTTCCTTATTATTCCTCTAGTCCAGAAAGTAGAAGCTTTCTATATCTTTTAATAACACTAGACCCTCATATTCCTCTTATTTTCCCTCAACCCTTTCACTGATTTGCAACCAATTATTTAAATTAAATCTCCACTGTTTGAAATTCCTAGAGTGTTTCTGTCTTTTGACTAGAAACCAATAGCTAATGTAACTTTTCAGTCAATTATGAAAGCTACTTATCTCACTCCAAATAAGCATCTGTCCTTGCCTTCCTGAATATAATATTAACTATAATAACTCTTCAAATCCTCCAAGTTTAATACTTTAAGTCATCCTGGAGTCACTTCTTCCAATTTAAGTCAATTATCAAGTTAATTTTAATTCATGAACACCTTTAGAGTCGTGCCTACTTCCTGCTCAAAATCTGTCAAATGTATTAAAAATAAACTTCCATCTACTACTCAATGTACCTTTATTTTGTAATTTCACTTCATGTGCCATCATAATTGGACTACTTGTCATTAATTATTGTCATCTATTTGCTTGGATTTTCCTGCCTTGGCTGCATTAACTCCTACATAAATGTTACCTCCTTGTGAATATTTCAGCAATCTACTAGCCTTCATTTGACAACCAACACCACTTTTTAATATCTCAATTATGGTGCATGTATTTCTTATGTTATTATACTTTCAATAAATATTTAAATGCCTACTATATTATAGAGCCTTTGCACAACAAGGAAGACTGAAAGAAGAGGAACATCCTTTCAGATATCAAGATATTCCAAATTAAGTCAAAGTAAAACAAAATTCACAAATGACAATAAAGTCAGTACAATTACACTCTACCATTAGACTAGAATCAGATCAGGACCATATTTTAAGGTCTAAAAGCCATGTTAAAGAGGATACATTTTCCCATGAAGTCAGTGAGATATCAACAGGGATTTTGAAGGGGAAAGACAGAGTATTCCTAAGTCTTGAAACAGTCTGGTGGTGAGGAAACCAGTTAGAACACTGATTGATAGTCTAAATGAGACACAGTGAATAATGAGATAAGTAGAAATGGAGCACAGACACCAAAAAAGAGCAACGTTTTTTACTAAGAGTCTGACTGAGGTGAGAGACAAAGAAGAGCCTAGGATATTCCAGGTTTTCTGGCTACAACTAAATATGCATGCATGCTTAGGCACGCTCTGTGTCCAACTCTGCACCTCCATGGACTGTAGCCCACCTGGCTCCTCTGTCCATGGAATTTTTCAAGCAAGAATCTTGGAGTGAGTTGCCATTTTCTACTCAAGGGGATCTTCCCAACCCAGGAATCGAAACTGTCTCTCTTGTGTCTCCTGCATTGGCAGGTAGATTCTGTACCACTGTGCCACATGGAAAACATACTGTGATGTAATTAACCAGGGAAAAAAAGTATTACAAGAGAAGAAGGAAACATAAGGCTTTTCATACAACAGGCACTAAAATATTTGAAGAACTAAATGAGGAAAAGATTTTTGCTGTCCAATCACTCTGTTGTGTCTGACTCTTTGTGACCCCATGGACTGCAGCATGTCAAGTTTCTCTGTCCTCTACGATCTCCCAGAGTTTGCTCAAACTCATGTCCACTGAGTCTGTGAGGGCATTCAACCATCTCATCCTGTCATCCCCTTCTCCTTCCCTGTCTCTTCCTCCTCCTGCCTTCAATCTTTACTAGCATCAGCGTCTTTTCCAATGAGTCAGCTCTTCACGTCAGGTGGCCAAAGTATTGAAGCTTCAGCTTGAGCATCAGTCCTTTCAATGAACATTTAAGGATACTAACTCTAAAACTATGACCAGTTTTCTCTGAGTCTTCTACAGTATTACGTATTTGTCTCCTTTCCCTGCCATATGTTCAGCCTAACTAAATGGATATTCTAGCAACACATTATAAATGAATGTATGGGGCATGTGAAAAAGACAAGACTGAGAGTTAGGGTTTTAAAACTTAAAAAAAAAATCAAGTTTAGTTTTGAAAGTGATTTTTAGCCTTTAACATTAAGAAACAACCTGAAACATTTTGATAAATGTCAATGGTCAAACCCATATTTCCATATGGCATGATCCATAGACACTAAAAATGTGATGATATTTACATTTGAGAAATGGCTTCTCGGTGAAGAGTAAATTGGAAAGGGCATTCTGGATACAGAATGTGTTCAATAACCCAACTGAAAGAGGGTTATGTGTCCTGAACTTAGGCAACTGATCAACAGCTGACAAAAAATGTAGACAAATTTCAAAGATATTTATGGACTAGAATTGGTGAGGATTGGTAATTGAAACTGATTCTCTGATGATAGGAAGAGAAACCAAAGACGGGATCCAAGATTCTGCCTTCACCTGAGTCTTAGTATCATTGTTCCATGTTTGCAAATAAGAGGAAGAGCAGAGTGGAGGAGGGAGGCAAAAAGATTGGCTCTACCTTCCATGTATGGAGTGTAATATGTTATGAATAATTAAATTGGAAATATCTGGGAGGAAACTACATACAGCTGTCTGATGTTGCAGAAATATGTGACATATGTAGCTTTAAGATGTACACTTGGGAGCCATTGGCCTCTGGATAGAAAATGAAGCCTTGGAAATGCCTTACACTGCCAGGTGTAAAATAATATCACTTATATGCATTCACTATGTTCCACGCACTCAGTTAAGCACATTCAGTTCAGTCCCCAAACAACATATGATTTGGCTTGCAGAGGGATGATGCAAAGCATGTAGAAACTTAGAGGCTCACTATCCACCCAATACGCACACACAGGCTGGCGAAGCAGGTCAGCTTAATTCCAGTGTCTTTGCTCTTAACCACTTAGCTACCTTTCTTACCACTGCACAAAGCATATAGAATGAGAGCTCCAGGCAACCCAGTATGTAATAGGAACAGAAAGTGCAGCTAATAAATGATCAAGAAAACAACAGGGAGGAGTATGAAGGACACTAGAGATATGCCATCAGTACAGGCAGGAAATGAGAGCTTTATGAAAAGGAACAACTGATCTACTGTAACCCCAACTGCTGGAAATTCAGGGATGTTAGGACTGAAATTTTCCCCAAGAGCAAAGGGGCAGGGACACATTTGACAAGATCAGAATCAGTGGAATCTGGTCTCTGTTTCTTTCTTTACCACTTTACTTAACAAAGCAGCCTTTTAAAACAGAAAAAAAAATTTTTTTAATATTAGAATGGCTCCTCATTTTCCTCAGCAGAGAAGCTAGGTCCTTACAATGGTCTCCAAGTCTCTGTGGGATCCAACCTCCATATATCTCCAACCTCTGTAATATCTGTTTTTTACTCCTATGACTCTCCTCTCTTTTATTCAACTCTAGTCCCACTGGCCTCCTCATCTGCTTCCATGTTAGGAGTGATGCCNGGATCCAACCTCCATATATCTCCAACCTCTGTAATATCTGTTTTTTACTCCTATGACTCTCCTCTCTTTTATTCAACTCTAGTCCCACTGGCCTCCTCATCTGCTTCCATGTTAGGAGTGATGCCCAGATGTTCCTATATCTGGAATATTCTTCCATTATAGATAATATTCCTATAGGAATAATATAGGGATAACATTCCACCACTGCTTATTTCAGTACTTCCTCAAATCCCTGATTAAATATCATCCCCTCCCTCAATGAGTACCAGCTTGACTAATGCACCATACTCTTGAGAAACTTGTATGCAGGTCAGGAAGCAGGAGTTAGAACTGGACATGGAACAACAGACTGGCTCCAAATAGCAAAAGGAGTACGTAAAGACTCTATATGTCACCCTGCTTATTTAACTTAGATGCAAAGTAAGTCATGAGAAATGCTGGGCTGGAAGAATCACAAGCTGAAATCAAGATTGCTGGGAGAAATGTCAATAACCTCAGATATGCNAGTCGGTAATGCCATCCAGCCATCTCATCCTCTGTCGTCCCCTTCTCCTCCTGCCCTCAATCCCTCCCAGCATCAGAGTCTGTTGCAATGAGTCAACTCTTCGCATGAGGTGGCCAAAGTACTGAAGTTTCAGCTTTAGCATCATTCCTTCCAAAGAACACCCAGGACTGATCTCCTTCTTGTTAGCAGTGGTCTTTTTAGACATGACATCAAAGCAAAAGTGACAGAAAATAATAAAATTTCCAAATAAATTCAACAAAATTTAAAAGCTCTGTACTGCAAATGATACCATCAAGAAAGTAAAAAGACAACCCACAGGTTGAGAAGAAATCTTTGCAAATCATTTATCTTATCATGGACTTTCCCCCCAGAATATATATATATATTTTTAAAACCCTCTTTCAATTCAATAATAAAATGATAAATAACCCAATTTTTAAAAGAGCAATGGATCTGAATACAGATCCTTTTCCAAGAAAGATATATGAATGGCCAATAAGTACATGAAAAGATATACATCATTAACCCTCTTGGAAATATAAATCAAAACCAAAATGAGAGGCTATTCCATGTCAGCTAGCTTGACTAATATAAAAAAGACAGTCTCAAGGGTTAGCAAGGCTATGAAAAGAGAAATGCTCATAAAGTTCTAATTAGGATTAAAATGGTCCAGTTGCTCTAGAAAACAGCTTGGTAATTCCTCAAAATGTGAAACCTAGAGTTACTTTGTAATCTGGCATTCCCACCCCTTGGTATACAACCAAGAGAAATAAAACTATACATCCCACATAAACACTTGTACATGAATGTTTGTACTTGGTTTATTCAAAATAGCTCATAAATAGAAACAGCTGAAATTATCATTAACTGATAAATGGAAGAATAAAATGTGGCATATTCATGCAATGAAATACATTTGACAATATAAAAGGATGAAACAACATACTTCAACATGGATGAAATTTGAAAGCATTATGCTAAATGAAATTACAGAAGACTATATACTGAATGATTCTATTTATATAAAACACCCAGACTAGACAAAGGTATAAAGACAGAAAGTGGACTAGTGATTGCCTAGGACTGACTGGTGGGGGAGATGGGGGTTGTGAATGACTACTAATAGGTAAAGTGTTTCTTTTAAGGGGACACAAATTTCTAAAATTATCCTGTGATGGTGGCTGTATGGTCTTGTGTGTATACTAAGAAATATTGAACTGTGCATATTAAATGGATGAATTTTACAGTATGAAAATGATATAAATAAAATTGTTTTTAAAACCTCGAGTATTTATAAATGGATTGATTGTTAATGGGAAGTGTGTGATATGAGGGGAGGTGGGGTCAATAATGACAGACAAATATTGTCTTAACTAAAGTAGATGGATTTTAGTGCCAATCACTGAAATGGTTTGGAAAAAGATGGTATTAACTAAGTTTTGAATATGTTGAGATTGAAGACAAGAGATAACAAGTATTGGCAAGAATGTAGAGAAAAGGGAACCCTTGTTCACTGATAGGAATGTAAATTGGAAACTATAGGAAAAAGTATGGAGGTTTCTCAAAAAATTAAAAATAAAACTACCATATGATCCAGCAACTCTACTTCTGAGTATACATGTAAAGGAAACTAAATAATCATATCAAAGAGATATCTGTACCTGTTGTTCATTGCAGCATGATTTATAATAGCCAAGACATGGAAACAACCGAAGTATTTATCAACAATGAACAGATAAGCAAGATGTGAGATATAGGCAAATACTCACAAAGGAATATTATTGTATATACATATATACAAAGGAATATTATTCAGCCATTAAATAAACATGGAATTCCTGCCACTTATTATAACATAAATGAAACTTAAAGGCATTATTACAAATACTATATGAGCTCACTCATATGTGAAATCTTTAAAAAAAATACTCAAAGAAACAGACGGTGGATTGTTGGTTGCCAGGAGCAGAGGCTTGGGAGAAATGGTTGAAGTGGTCAAAAGGTACAGATTTTCAATAATAATATGGATAAGTTCTATAGATTTAATGTATAGCATGGCAAATACAGTTAATTATACAGAATTATATATACTTGAAGGTTGCTAACAGAGTAAATCTTAGAAGTTCTTAAGACATACACACATTGTAATTATATGGGGTGACAAATTTGTTAACTAATCTTCCTGTGGTAAGCACTCCACAATGTATATATATGTATATAAAATTGTACACCTTAAGTTTACACAATGTTATATGTCAATCATATCTTAATAGAACTGGGAGCAAGGAAAGAATTCCAAGCTCACTGCATGAAGAGAGGAGCATTACTGGAAATGCGAAATGAACTTCTCTGCATGTCTTCTCTGAACAGGAAAAAAAGAATTAATTGATGGGACTTACCAAAGTGAGTAATTAGGAAATTTTTTCTACAAAAATTTAAGAAGTCTAAAAACTAGGATGATTTACCTTATATTAATACATATTCAGTTGTAGTTGACAGATAACTATTAATCACATTGCAATTTAAAATAAAGCAAATTCTACTATGAAATATTTTATATCCAATTTTCATTTGTATTTTTTGTTTACCACTCAATCTCATAAATTAAGACAAATTTAAGAAATGTCTGATTAATACAGTATAATTATATACAAGATGATACCCACCTATAATCCATCCAGACATTTGGGAAACAGACCATTTTCAGTTATGATCTTTTTATAACTATACTTTAAATCGCTCATGCTGATTATATGACTTGTCTGCCATTCAGAAGTGATACTGCTTATAAAGTTAGAGATAGGTCAGTCAACAGCAATGTCACCATAGCCCAAGCAGCCACTAGACATTACATGACATCACCTCAAATTTACTTTTTGATGGGCTATAGAATGTTGAATCAAAGGAAAAGGACATTTTAAAGGTTACTGTTATATCACGCCAAAGGACACATGAGAGAACTTTGGGGGTTTTTTGTAAAAATATAACCTGAGGTTATGGCCATGCTATTGTTTCTCTTGTCATTTATTCTACTTTGTTATTTGATCTGATTAAGAAAAACAAGGAAGTAGGTCATGTCCATTGTCATTTTGCTCTACAGAGAAGTCAAAGTGGAAAAAAATTAGATGTAGTGTAAACAGCACAGCTGCCTAGAACAGGAAATTATCCTGCAATTTCTACAATTTAATGATAGATCTTGTGAGTAAAACCTTAGTATAAAGCAAAGGTAAATTTATGTAAACTAGTAGTGTTCCTTTAATAATCTATTTAGGATGCTAAGGAACAAATGCTGATTTATTCGTATGCTGATTTATTCGTCCATGTGTCATTTGCACAAGAGTTTACTGTGAAGTCATTATGTGCCAAAAAGTTTACCAGACACTATATAAAAGAATTTATCTTTAAAAGCGAAATATCTGAATGATCCTGTAGACTTTTCTGTCATTAGTAAATATCATTCCATGTTACTAACATAAGAGTAACTCCAAAGAGAGAATTTTTTTAATTAATTCCTGACATTGTTCCATTCACAGCTTCAGGAGGAATAAAGGATACTCTGTTTCCCTCTGCGATTTATGGGGGGGAAAGAATTAAAAAAAATAAAAACCTGGTTCTCACACCCTGAAGAATGCAGTTAGGAGGCTTTCTGCCTGCCCTAACAGAACACATCAACACTAATGAATCAAATTATGAGAAATGCTGGAACATTATCTTAAATAATATCATTTTAAAAAGTAAGAGTCAAGAGGTAGGCTGGGCGCCAGGGTCAGTCTCTGGTTTCTCTTTCTGTGATGTTCTCTAGAGCTGTTCCCCCTCTTACAGCTAGCAGAGGGACACTGGTAACAAATGGGCTATGGTGGTTTCAGGGTTTAAAATCGAACTCCCGGTCCAGTAAGAAAACAGCATCTATTGTGCTTCTTTCTTATAATGAAAGCGGCTCCTCCCTTCTTAAACCAATCACTGGGCAAGAAGAATGAGATTATGGTAACTACTTTCAAGAAACTAATTCTAACACACCTAGTTCCAAAGAAATTTAAACAATTTAAGTTCTAGTCCTGAAACTAAGAATTCAGTTGCCTTTGACATGAAAGAAGCAAAAAAAAATTTTTTTTTGTAATCAGTGTTCTGTTAGGAAGAACAGAATGTTGGGTAGGTAACTAAGAGTATTTTCAATCTTGACCATGTTGATTAACATGGCAGATTTACCATAATTTACCTGATGCAAAGAGCCAACTCATTGAAAAAGACCCTGATGCTGGGAAAGACTAAAGGCAACAGGAGAAGAGGGTGACAGAGGATGAGATGGTTGGATGGCATCAATGACTCAATGGACATAAGTTTGAGCAAACTCTAGGAAACAGTGAAGGACAGGGAAGCCTGGTGTGCTACAGTTTATGGGGACATGACTTAGCAACTGAATAACAACAGCAAATAATAGTTCACTAAGAACATTAATTAATTTAATAAATTTATTATAACAATATTAAACAATCCAATTTTTAAATATATTCTAAGTATATAAATATGTAAGTCAAAAGGTACACAGTTTGTCTTCGTCCAGAAATAGCAGAAAGCTCTGATCTCTTAGGCAAGTTCTGTGTCTCTCCCTGGGGAAGTCATACTGTCCTCTTCCAGGTGCTGGAACCACCAGCATCTTCAGTGGAAACAAGCCGTGGGGATCACATAGCAGTGTCACTTTCCACTCAGGAGTCTTCACAATGAGCTAGCAACTAACTCTTTAACACAGAACACAGTTTTCAAAGAGCTGTCTTCAAACCAGCAAGAGCAGCATCACCTGCAAACTTTTTAAACCACAAATTCCCAGACTTCAACCCAAACTCAATCAGAAACTATGTTTAGAAAACCAGCAAGGTCCTGCTGTACAGCACAGGGAACTATATCCAGTATCATGATAACCTATAATGGAAACAAATCCAAAAAAGAATATGTATCTTCTAAATCACTTGGCTGTGTAACAGAAACAGCCGTTAACACTGTAAAGCAAATATACTTCAACTAAAAACGAATGAAACTCTACATTTAAGGCCTAGTATTCTCCATTTGTTAAAACTCTGCAGTTGATTCTGATCATCTTAACATTTGAGAACCCCTGAAAGCAACTTCATTGCCAATTTTTTGTTGTCCAACTTGTGTCCCTTTCTTTTCAGCTTCTCACTCCCACCATAACCCCATAGGTCTAGTATGTTCATTTCAGTGTTTTTGTTAGTACGATTAATTCTTTTCTTTCCCACTCTTCAAGTTGCAATCAAAACCATATCTCTTGCCCACTAGATCTGCTTCTGCATATAAATGTCTGCTTCTATATATAAACAGCTGCACTGTTCAATATGGCAGCCACCAATCACATATCACTACTGGAATGAAATTAATTAAAATTTAAAATTCAGGCATATTAGCCACATTTCAAATGTTCAATAGTCACATGTGCCAAATGGCTACCACCAGACCACAGAGATTTATCTATTATTGTAAAAAATATATATACTGAACAGGAATGAATCAGAACATCATAGATTCATGTTTGTATGTGCATAGTTAAGTAAAATAGGTATACTAACACCTATTGCTTTTATATGTAAATGTGGAGTCCTTTCAGAATATATTCAGTTGTAGGAGGATGATATTTACCCTCTCCCTTCGAAAGATGATAGTTTTCCATTTTTAAAATATGGCAGGCAAGTATTCTAAAAGTCGGAAGACAAATCTGTTTTTGAAAACACATAAATCCTGGCTAAATATAGCAAATATTCTTTGCAGTGAACAGCTGAACTTGCAAAAAGGAGTTAAGGGTGGGAATTTCCAAAGTGCCAACAGATTTCCCGATCTTGGAAAACTGGAGCCTTGGTTTTAAGGGGCAGTTCAGTAACACGAGACAAAGGTTTTGATGGGAGGTAGAAATTGAGGTCATTGCACAAATTTTGAACAATGGAACTTTTAACCTTTTCTGTTATTACTCCATAGGATTTAGAGATTCCCTGAACAATAGATTATTGAACTACTGATCGCATATTGCATATCTGAATATTTATTATTTTTAAAGAATAATTCATTAAAAGTCAATTAGCATCTGTGTTTGGGAATTTTAATTTTATAACAGCTGTAAAGTAAGCCACATGGAATTCTTTTTTTTTTAATTTCTTTACTTTTTGTCTCACAATATTCCAAATAACTCATCAAATAGCAAGTCTGCAGGGTGGAATTTAGGAATTTCTATCATTCAGTTATCTCCTTAGGAGTCATCAGGAAACAAAGAGTTAGACTCTGTGAAGCTGCACATACTCAAAGTCTCATGAGGGCTTCCCTGGTTGCTGAGACAGTAAGGAATCTGCCTGCAGTACAAGAGACTCAAGTTCTATCTATGGGTCAGGAAGATCCTCTGAAGAACAGAATGGCTACACACTCTGTTATTCTTGCCTGGAGAATTCCATGGACAAAGGAGCCTAGTGGGCTACCGTTCATGGGGTACAAACAGCAGGACACGACTAAGCAGCTAACATACACACATGTGCACACACACACACATACACACACGGACACACGTGCGTGAGGAAACCTAGTCCAGAGTCTTCATGGAAAACTACATTCATGAGAGTATTTCATCACGAATAAAATACTATACATTTTTAGCACTCTATAGTCTACAAATCACCATCATTTTTTCATCCACATTACATAACTGCAGAATGTACAGCTGTACTGGTATATTGTTACTTTTTTACTTGTAAGGAAGCTGCCGTGAGGCCTTCAAAATGTCACATGCTGCCGCTAAGTCACTTCAGTTGTGTCCAACTCTATGTGAGCCAATAGATGGCAGCCCACCAGGCTCCCCCATCCCTGGGATTCTCCAGGTAAGACTGGAGTGGGTTGCCCTTTCCTTCTCCAATGCATGAAAGTAAAAAGTGAAAGTGAAGTTGCTCAGTCGTGTCCGACTCTTAGCAACCCCATGGACTGCAGCCTACCAGGCTCCTCCATCTATGGGATTTTCCAGGCAAGAGAAATGTCATATAAAAGACACACTGTATTGTGTTCTCTGCAAAATATGATCCGACATTTTTATTACATGCATGTACTGCCAAGTTTATAGATTTAGTGAGTTAAAATTTTTTAATCCAAGGAGAATAACATACCGCTTAGCTAGAGAGACACAGTCAAAATTTGACCCAAGATCCCTTGCTTGTCTGTATACTTCACCAGTTCTAAAAGTACTGTCATTTAGTTCCTATCAGGAATTAGCAATCAAGGCAGAATTTACAGCATAAAAATATCTCCGGCAAAATTAAATCTTCCATGAGAGGAGGAAAAAAAGCCCTGGCCCAGTCTTCTATTAGTAATCTTAATATAAACAGACTTGTGAGCTAATTTAACCTTGAAATACTGAGACAGAGACCCTGAGGGGCTGACAAAGTTTAATGGCATCTGAGAGGGAGAACACAGGACACAGAGAACAGGGGCAACCTCCCCAGGCCTGTATAGGACCAAGTCTGACTAACCCCCTGGTTTAAAAGATGGTAGGATGAGGCTGCAAGACACAAAAGTAAACAAAGTCTGCCAGTTTTTCAGTTTTGTCAAGGACTAATTGATGCTTTTGAACTGTGGTGTTGGAGAAGACTCTTGAGAGTCCCTTGGACTGCAAGGAGATCCAGCCAGTCCATCCTAAAGGAGATCAGTCCTCGGTGTTCATCGGAAGGACTGATGCTAAAGCTGAAACTCCAGTACTTTGGCCACCTCATGCAAATGAGTTGACTCATTGGAAAAGACTCTGATGCTGGGAGGGATTGAGGGCAGGAGGAGAAGGGGATGACAGAGGATGAGATGGCTGGATGGAATCACCGACTCGACGGAGATAAGTTTGAGTGAACTCTGGGAGTTGGTGATGGACAGGGAGACCTGGTGTGCTGCGATTCATGGGGTTGCAAAGAGTCGGACACAACTGAGCGACTGAACTGAAACGAATGCTGTTCTCATATCTGGGCATCATCGACTCAAGGGAGACATGAGTTTGAGCAAGCTCCAAGAGACAGTGAAGGACAGGGAAGCCTGGCGTGCTGCAGTCCATGGAGGTCACAAAGAGTTGGACATGACTGAGCTAGTGAACAACAGCAACAACATATCTGGACAATTAAATCTGCTGAGACAGTATTTTAAGTTAATATAGAGACTTTTACTTATAAGTGTATTTTTGGACCTAAATCTAAGTCTAAAAATGCACTTATCCTTCTTTTGTGTCCTCAAGCAAGACACATTGCTACTTCTCTTTTTAACATTTAATTCTTCTTAATCTGTACTGGATTCAGTCTTATCTTGAAGAATTATCACTATGTTCTTCTCTAAACTACATATTTTTGCCAGCCACAAAAGTTTGAAACATCAGACTCATCTGTGCCTCCTTTTATTGCCCACAAATAATATGCTAAATCCTGTACATTATACTTTTGTATCTACTTTACTTACTTTATTTCCTAACTCACCATATTGATTTGATCCCCTCAAAGGCCATTGTAATCAGCACCTTTACTTGCCTTCCACCATATCTACCTCATCCCTCATTATTTGATTGCACAGATGTCACATTTTCTTTATGAAATAATTTTACTCATGCCATATCCCCATTCAAAAAACTTGACCAATTTTCTGTTGTGCTCCTCAAAAAAAATTTCATAATTGCATGTTTGCATTTGAGGAGCTTTACAACTGGACAGCTTCCTTTCCCACTATGGCTCCTAGTGTTTCCCCTTTCACTATGCTCAGGCTTGTTGTTGCTGTTCCCTGGTGGCTGAGCAATAAAGAATCTGCCTGCCACTGCAAGAGACAAAGGCTTCGATCCCTGGGTTGGGAAGATCCCTCGGGGAAGAAAACATCAACCCGCTCTAGTATTCTTGCCTGGATAATCCCATGGATGGAGGAGCCTGGTGGGCTACAGGCCATAGGGCTGCAAGAGTACGACACAACTTCGTGACTAAACCGCCACCACATGCTCAGGCCAAACAGAATAATTTTTCTAATTTTTAAAAAATTTCATACATCTGCTCATAGGATTCAGTACCCCGGGAAAGTCTCCTGTTACCTTCTTCTCCTAGTTAAATAGTCCCCATGTTTTCAGATCCATCTTTTGTCTTTTCAGATCCATCTATTTATCCAGAGGACCCTATGGCATTGATACATTCACAACGCATGCTACAATGACTTGGTATCCATCATCAAATAATTGTTATTCAGATTGCTTTTCCTTCTCAAATTCCCAAAGTATTTATGTCTACCATCTAAAGAGACGTGCTGCATCTTCCTGCAGTTTGGGTTTTTATTGTTTGGTTGGTTTTTGAAATGTCAGTTTGTATGGCAAAGTCATGATGCTTCCCTGGTACCAAGAAATCCTTCCTCTGAACTCCAAGTTTATAGAATATGTCACTTTCAGTTTTATGCTGTAGTCATTTATACATTTTTATACCCCATGCAACAGAAAATTCTTGAAGGAAGTTAAATCAGAATTTCTGATTTAACTTTTAAATCCTCCATAATGGCCCCAATGAAATAATGTACTACATAGAAATCAAATAGTGCTTCATTAAATTTCTAAAATAATCACCTGCTACATAATAAATAAATTATCAAAATTATATCCTTGCAAAGCTACATGACAAAAAAATATAAGTTTCTTTCATTCATATATTTGTTAATTCAACATGTGGGCTTCCCTGCTGGCTCAGATGGTAAACAATCTGCCTGCAGTACAGGAGACCTGCATTCAAGCCCTGGGTAGGGAAGATCCCCTGGAGAAGGGAATGGTTACCCACTCCAGTATTCTTATCTGGAGAATCTATGAACAGAGGAGCTTAGCAGGCTACAGTCCATGGGATCACAAAAAGTTGGACACAACTGAACAACTAACACACATACACACATGTTTTGAGGGTGGAACTTTGAACAATACAGATGCTGGCCTCAGAAAGGCCACAGTCCAGAAGGAAAGACAGAAAATAAGTTCAATAAGTTGCAACTTATGTTATGATACTGAAAAAATGAAATCAAATTCTGTCAGAAAGCAAAGCATTTATCCCCCGAGACTGCTCGCAAATATAAAAGTATCTAATTTATGATATATCTGAAATCAGAAAAATATAAAATATCTTTTTTCTAAGAATTATTCATCATAATATTCTAATTCAATATATAAGCAGAGACACTGTTCTTTCTCATCTTTGTCACCCTCTGTGAGAATAATATATTAACCCATTACTCACCTTTTGAAAATGTATTTATGCAAAAATATGATGTCATTTTTCATGTGTTTGCATTTTGTTTATTGATTATACTTTCATTATATTTACATTAATTAGATTCAATACCCTTTGGGAACTTCTGCAAGTAATGTCAAGAAGTTTGGGTATGTAGATTTTCTTAAAATGTCTAAATGGCTTGATTTCTTGTTTTGTTGAAATCATTTTTCTTTCCAAAAAGAAACTTAAGGAGTCTTGAAACATGTATTTCACTGTTCACCCTCCATGCACACATATAAGTGCACCCTCTAACTCATTTAGAGGGAGGCTAAAAGCTAAAGATAACTTTAAAGAGACATCAAGAATGTTAGCTGGGCACTTCATAAGTCATCCAGAGCAACATCCAAAACACCCCAGTTTTATACAATGCAATACTCAGTTGATAGGTAAAGCTACTCTAACAAAGATAANCTTTAAAGAGACATCAAGAATGTTAGCTGGGCACTTCATAAGTCATCCAGAGCAACATCCAAAACACCTCAGTTTTATACAATGCAATACTCAGTTGATAGGGAAAGCTACTCTAACAAAGATAAAGCAAAACTCAACTCAACCAACTAAGATATTCACTTATCTCCCACTTAACAAACTGGAGATGGGCAGCCAGTCTAGAATCCTGTCCTGTAACATTATCCAGAGATCCTAGCATTTATTATATTGTTCCATGATCTTATCGCACCAACAATCCTGCCAGGAAGAAGGAAAGGGAGAAACTGAAGGACAAGCAACCGTTTCATCAAATTATAATGTAGCATTCAAACACATTACCCCCACCTGTATTCTCTGACAATTACAAGCCAGGTGGCTGCATCTAGCTGCAAAGAGAGCTGGGAAAAGGACTTAGCAAAAAGTCAGATATTCCATTAATAAAAGCAAGGAAGAGATGGTAGTTTCTGTGAGGCAACACATGTGCAGACTTTGCCACACAAATTGACATTTCAAAAAACAAACAAAACAACCTCAAACTGCAGGAAGATATAGCAAAGCTCTTTAAATGGTAAACATAAATACTTTGGGAATTCAAGAGGAAAAACAACCTTAAATAATAATTATATGATGATGGACGCCAAAGCTACTGATTTTTACTGGGGAAAAAGAAGTACAAGTCACTGCAGCATGTTTTGTGAATGTATCAAGGCAGTAGGGCCCTCTGGATAAAAAGATTTATAATACCATGAGTAAGTAGAAGTAGAATTTAATTTTACCCTTAAAAGAAAACATCTTAAAGAGAATAATGGAAGTACCAGAAATAGTGATACTCTTTAAAATCTTGAAAGAGAGATAGAGAAGATAAAATCAGAACTTCAGAGAAAACTGATAGTACATATTATTCCAAAACTGAAAAAAATAGATTCTATAGTAATTTTTACATAGCAATGGGTGATATGCTTGTAATAGATTATGTTTAAAAAATTAAGATATGTGGAAGAATTAAAGTTAGCATTTTGTGACTGTCATGGATGACTTTCTCAAAAAGCAGACTAACTTTCAAAATTATTCCCTTTATGTCAGAGACAAACATTGAGTTTAATGGACCAAACATCTGACTTAATTTTTTAAGATATTGCTAAAGATTGTGAATATGTAAACCACAGTCCCCTTGGATTATCACTGGTATTATTAATACTGTTGCAGTCAGTGTTCTGCAGACAAAGTGGGTGTAAGCTGAAGAAAGTAGTTGAAATTCAAATCTTGTGTCTTTTATTTTTTTCTTCATCTAATTTATTAAACTTATTGTTCTATTAGAAATATGTTACTGCAGGACTTCCCTGGTAGTCCAGTGGCCACCTGCAGATGCAGCAGACACAGGTTCGATCCCTGGTCAGGGGAGATTCCCCATGCCATGGAGCAACTAAGTCCATGTGCCCCAACTAGTGAGCTTGAGATCTAGAGCCCAAGGGCCACAACAATAGAAGTCACTGCAGTGAGAAGCCTGAGCACCACAAAGAAGATAACCCCTGACTGCCACAACTAGAGGAAGCCTATGTGCAGCAACAAAGACCCAGGGCAGCCATAAATAAATATGGAAATTAGTTAATTTAAGAAAGAAACACATTACTGCTGTGTTAAACAATGACATAAATGGTTGGCTAAAGCCAACCAAACTAATATTATCTAGAAATTTCTAAAAACTCATTCTTAAATAGAACAGAGAAAGTGTATGTAAATAATAACCAGTACACATTTCAATTCAAAAGTTTTCCAGTGAAGTTCAAGGACAAATATTTTGCATATTTAAATTGTTTTCCAGTCGCTCAGTCATGTCCAACTCTTTGTGACCCCATAGACTACAGCATACCAGGCTTCTCAGTCCTTCACTGTCTCCCAGAGTTTGCTCAGACTCATGTCCATTGAGTCAATTATGCCATCCAACCATCTCCTCTGTCGTTCCCTCTCCTCCTGCCTTCAATCTTTCCCAGTATCCGAGTCTTTTCCAGTGAATTAGTTGTTCCCATCCGGTGGCCAAAGTATTGGAGTTTCAGCTTCAGTATCAGTCCTTCCAATGAATATTCAGGGTTTATTTCCTTTAGGGGGTGGACTGGTTTGATCTCCTTGCAGTCCAAGGGACTCTCAAGAGTCTTCTGCAGCACCATAGTTTGAAAGTATCTATTCTTTGGGACACAGTCTTCTTTATGGCCCAACTTTAACTTCCATATGACTAGTGGAAGACCCATAGTTTTGACTATATGGACCTCTGTCAGCAAAATGACGTCTCTGCTCTTTAATACACTGTCTATTGTTAACACTGGCTTCCTCAATTGCTCAGCGGGTAAAGAGTCTGCCTGCCAATGCAGGAGATGCAAGAGAGGTGGGTTCAATCCCTGGGTTGGGAAGATTTCCTGCAGAAGGAATCTGCAACTCACTTCACTATTCTTGCCTGAAAAATCCCAGAGACAGAGGAGCCTGGCAGGTTGAAAATAGTCTAAGCTTGTAGCACACACATTTGACTTCCTCAAGATAAAATACAGGATCACTACCTATTTGAAATTAATGATGATTTACTTGGCTTACCATTCACTGGTCTTCCTCTGATTCCCCCAAGACTTACCAGTTTCCTCTGAGATGTTCTTACACACTGGCCTTTCTGAACAGTGGCATGCCTTTTCAGACATCATGAGCGACCAAGACAAAAATCCACAAGGATAGAAGAATTTTCTTTCAACAAAGCTGAGGGTCTTGTATCATTGTCCTTATCCCCAATGATCCTATATTATTATCTTTGACCTCTTAATTATCCTTTTTTAATAAACTATCCATAATTTGTTTAAAATGATAAGGTTGGATAAGGCAGGGAACTAGTCATTCTGACCACTTATAATGTTAAGGGTTGGCATATTTTACAGATCATTTTAAATTTCACTATATCTTGCCAAGGTGGATATATTAGCATTCCTCTTTAAGAGTTGAGACAATCAAAGCTCAGCTTGCCTGAATTTACACAGAAATTAATTGGTAGAGCTGTAATTCTTGATACAAATTCATGCAAGTAAAAGAAAAGCTGGAGAGACAACTATATAAATTCAAGTTTTATTTAACATCCTCTTTACTATTTGCTGGATTTCTTCAGTTCTGCCTCTTTCAACTATAAGCCCTTCATGAGCAGACCAGAATATTTTTGTGAGTTTTTGGGGTTTTTTTAATACTGTTTTCCAGCAGCAACCATTGTCATTCAATAGAACATAAAGATACTTGTTAATTTCATTTAAATTTCTGATACTTAGATGTGTTGGTATGTGTAGTATTACTCTGGAACCATGAACGACAGTCCAAATCTTTAATTCCCAACTGCTCCAATGGGTAAATCAAGGTCTGGAAATGATTAGTCTCTTCAATGTTGCTCAGCTACAAATGGCAGAACCAGGATTTGAACTTATGTCTTCTAAATCCAGTGAAATTCCCACCACATTAAGTTTTCCTATAGATAGTGGCTTCCATAGAAGCAGTACTGTTAAACCATGCAGTTTTATAGTTTCTGCCTTCACTGGCTGTAAGAGAGTCTTCTTCTTCTATACAGGTTCTGGATCACCATTTACAAGAGAGAAGCTCACCAAGTTAAATCTGAGAGCTCCAAGAAGAACATATTTTCTGTGACAGGGTCTTGACCATTAAATTACTTCCCTTTTCTTCTGACAAAAGTCAAGTTTATTTAGTTTCAGAATGTTGCCCAAGGACTATGGCTAAATATAAGAGAAAGATTTATACTCACAGTTATTTTTCCTTTATTGTGTAAGAAACCTCAAGAGAAACATCACATAAAGCTAGAGAACAAGAAAAAGAAATTTTAAAGTAAACCATGAGTTTTCCTAATAATCCTCCCAATTTCTATTTTTCATATATGTGTGTATATAGTATTCTTATTATTGTTCAGTCACTAAGTTGTTTGTGACTCTTTGCGACCCCATGAACTGCAGCACTCCTGACTTTGAGTTTACTCAAACTCATGTCCATTGAGTTGGTGATGCCATCCAACCATCTCATCCTCTATCACCCCCTTGTCCTCCTGCCTTTAATACTTCTCAGCATCAGGGTCTTTCCAATGAATCAGCTCTTCACATCAGGTGGCCAAAGTAGTTGAGCTTCAGCTTCAACCTCAGTCCTTCCAATTAATATTCAGGGTTGATTTCCTTTAGGATTGATTGATCTCCTTGCTATCCCAAAGGACTCTCAAGAGTCATCTTCAGCACCACAGTTCAAAAGCATCAATACATATAGTTTATGTAGAAGTATAAATACAAGTCCCTGGAGAAAGAAATGGCAATCCACTCCAGTATTCATGCCTGGAGAATTGCATGGACAGAGGAGCCTAGTGGGCTGCAGTCCATGGGGTCACAAAAAGTCAGACATGACTGAGTGACTAACACACACAAACATGTAAACACATGTATATATTTATATAGAAAAAAATATATATATATATAACTTGTATGTATGAATATACATAACCACGTTTCTTTCATTATGTTTTTATATGAAAGAAAGAAAATGAAGTAGCTCAGTCGTGTCCGACTCTTTATGACCCCATGGACTGTAGCCTACCAGGCTCCTCTGTCCATGGGATTTTCCAGGTAAGAATACTGGAGTAGGTAGCCACTGCCTTCTCCAGGGAATCGTTCTGACCCAAGGATCAAACCCAGGTCTCCCACATGGCAGGCAGACACGTTACCATCTGAACCACTAGGGAAGTTTTTATATGAAATCATGACCAAAACGTATCACTTTATAATAGCACGCTCAGCTTTGGAGTGAAGAAAACTAAGGAAATGAATGTACACCAAGTCTCCGATCCCACTCCCCTATGAGCTTCAGGATCCAAGAGCCTGAGGCTCACTTTCTTAAGTCCTCAGACCCATAGGTGAAAAATGATTTACACTCAGTTTTGAGAACCAAAGAGTGCAGAAGAGATGTGATTTTTGGCTAAACCTAGATCACGTAATTATTTTCTTCCTATTATTTTTTTCCAGTTTTCAGTTCAGTTCAGTTCAGTCGCTCAGTCGTGTCTGATTCTTTGCGACCACATGAATCGCAGCACGCCCGGCCTTCCTGTCCATCACCAACTCCTGGAGTTCACTCAAACTCACGTTCATCGAGTCATTGATGCCATCCAGCCATCTCATCCTCTCTCGTCCCCTTCTCCTCCTGCCCCCAATCCTTCCCAGCATCAGAGTCTTTTCCAATGAATGAGTCAACTCTTCGCATGAGGTGGCCAAAG
>SJYW01041076.1:46412-83600 GCA_006410735.1 Raphicerus campestris | reverse complement strand
TCTGACACTGTTTCCACTGTTTCCCCATCTATTTCCCATGAAGTGATGGGACCGGATGCCATGATCTTTGTTTTCTGAATGTTGAGCTTTAGGCCAACTTTTTCACTGTCCTCTTCACTTTCTGCCATAAGGGTGGTGTCATCTGCATATCTGAGGTTATTGAGATTTTCCCGGCAATCTTGATTCCAGCTTGTGTTTCTTCCAGTCCAGCGTTTCTCATGATGTACTCTGCATAGAAGTTAAATAAGCAGGGTAACAATATACAGCCTTGACGTACTCCTTTTCCTATTTGGAACCAGTCTGTTGTTCCTTGTCCAGTTCTAACTGTTGCTTCCTGACCTGCATACAGATTTCTCAAGAGGTAGGTTAGGTGGTCTGGTATTCCCATCTCTTTCAGAATTTTTCAGTTTATTGTGATATACACAGTCAAAGGCTTTGGCATAGTCAATAAAGCAGAAATAGATGTTTTTCTGGAACTCTCTTGCTTTTTCCATGATCCAACGGATGTTGGCAATTTGATCTCTGGTTCCTCTGCCTTTTCTAAAACCAGCTTGATCATCAGTTTTATTGAAATACAATTGACATGCACTGTATAAGTTTAAGATGTATAACATAATGTTTGGGTTTGCCACATCATGAAATGATTACCATGATAAGTTAAGTGAAAACCCATCATCTCATATAGATACAAAACTAAATAAAATTTTTTAAAAGCTTTGCCTGTAATGAGAACTCCTAAGATATGCTCTTTTAACAACATTCATTGTACATTACACATTCTTAATATTTTTTTTATCTTATAACTGGAAGTTTGTACGTTTTGACCATTTTCATCCATTTCCCCCACCTACCTTTGGTAACCACAAATCTGATCTCTTATTCTGTGACTCTGTTTATTTCTAAAGTATAAATCGCCTATAATACTATGTTATTTCCTTGAATACAACATACAGATTTGATATTTGTATACATTTTAAGGTGATCACCATGATTAGTTTAGGCAAGAGTACTGGAGTGGGTTGCCATTTCCTTCTCCAGGGGATCTTTCTGACTCAGGGATCGAACCCAGGTCTCCTGCATTACAGGCAGATGCTTTACCCTCTGAGCCACTAGGGAAGCCCTTAGTTACAACCATCATTATACGAATATGTTACATAATTATTGACTCTATTCCCCTCACTGTACATTTCACACCTACAACTCTATTGTGCAGACAAAAGTTTGCACCTCTTCATCTCCATTGCCTATTTCTCTATTCTCCTCAGCCCCCTCCTCTCGGCAATCACCTGCCTGGTCTCCGTGTCTATGATCCTGCTTCTGTTTTGGTATGTGGGCTCATCGGCTTTGTTTTCTAGATTTCTCATATAAGTGAAATCATACAGTATCTGTCTTTCCCTGCCTCTCTTATTGCACTTATTTCCTCCCATCATTTTATTTTTTTTAATCTTAAGAAAATGATATATTAGAGAAAAGAACCTGACAGATGAGTTGAACCTAAGTGGTGTGTGTTCTGCTGCATAAATGTCAGGCTAGAACAAAATAAGCATGGAAAAAAGGGACCATAAGAACCCCACTTATCACTTATAAATGTCTTTCTCATCAGGAAGGTTCTAGTTTTCATTATTATTTTGTGCACCTATTATACAAAATATAAGCAATCTGTAAGTACTTGTGGAATTAAGTAATAATTCTTTATGAAATACCATTGAAAAGAGAGAGGGAGTGACATCTTTCTAAGGTTGCAAAGAGTCAGACGCAACTGAGCGACCTATACTCCCCTGGAGAAGGAAACAGCAACCCACTCCGGTAATCTTGCTGCGAAATCCCAAAGACAGAGAAGCCTAGTGGGCTACAGTCCATGGAGTTGCCAAGAGTCTGACACCACTGAGCAACTGAACAACTACTATACTACTATTAAATAAATAGGCAACATAATTCGTGATTTGAATTTTTCTGGTTTATCTGTATATTGTACAAAATAGCTGAAAATCACAGGCATATTATGTTGCTTAATGATACTTACATTTTAAACAAAAGAAAAAGCATGTAAGGCATTATTTCCTCAACATTAAGAGATAGCAAGAACAGAAAACTTTGCTTCTTTTGATATATTCTTTATCATATCAGGAAAAAAACAAACAAGATAGTCTGTGTTTCATTATTTTTCCTTCTGATGGCATCTTCAAGGAATTTCAGAACTAAATTTCATGCTTTAAATGACTTTACTTGGAGCAGGAGTTCCATTAGATTATTTCATTTCTCCTTCTTCATTACCTAAGTCTTGTCCTCTTGCCTACATATTACAGTAACGATGTGACTGAGTGAATGAGGAAAGTCATCTGCATACCTTGAGAAGAGTCTCAAAAAGTCCTTTTTCAGGAAAAAAGTTATTTTTATGTAATGACAAACAAAGTGTCAGTATTATTCTGTTACCAATTATGAAGTGTAATCGGCTCAATTTTCAAGTATTGTGCTGGGGCAGAGCACACAGCCTGAAGAATAAAGGAGTCACAATTATGGTACAAAGATGTTCATTCCCACGTAAAATCATCCTGAACAAGAAAGATTACCATCTCTCTGTAAGTTTCCATCATGATCCCTTTTAGTCATTACCCATCCTAAAAGCATGGTTGTTTCTGCCTCTATAAATAAGTTTTACTGCTTGTGAACGAACTTTTACAAACGGAATTAAGTTGCACATTTTTCTGTGACTAGTTTCTTTGGCTTAACGTTTGTGAGCTATATCCATGCTGTTGCATGTAGTGATAGTTCACTGTTTTCTACCGCTGTAGAGTATTCTTTGTGTGCATAGTCCACAATTAATTTATCTCTTCTATTCTAGGTTGACATGTGGGTGGTTTCTAGTGTGGCATTTTTTACAACCATTCCCACGTGTTTCTTTTACTAACATGTGTGCGCCACTCTCTTGCAACTACCAGGTAACAGGTTTTGTGGAAGTTCAACCTTTAAAGGGAACTTCTAAACAACTTTCCAAAATGGTTTTAGCAATTTATAGCCCCATCAGAGCTGTGCGAGGGACCCTGTTGCTGCACAGGCTTGCCTACCATTAGTATCATCATTTCTTTTCTAAACTTTTAGACATTGTGGGGGGTGTTTAATAATTTGAATTCTTATTTCTCTGGTGACTCAAATTGGTAGGCATCTTTTCTTTAGTATATTAACCATTAGGACAACCTCTATTATGAAATGTGCTTGCTTAACCATTTGTTGGTTTTTTGTTTTTTTTTTTTCAGTTGGGCTGAATGTCTTTTTTTTAATTTATTTATAAGAATTCCTTGTAAGTTCTGCATGCACATCTTTTGTCAGATTATATAGTTCCCATATTGTCTTCCACTCTGTGGCTTGTATTTTCTCTGACTCCAAGGGTTTATTTAAAACACACACACAACTATCTTATACATAGGAAGAAGAGAGCAAAGATCTTCTCTACATGGTATCAGATAACCATAGGTAAGAAAACCATGTTAAGACCCTGATATAAAATAGGAGCTCAATAAGTATGTGCTGAATTGATTAATAAATGATGGCATACATTGCCGTTCTGATCAATAAAATCTTTATCAAAATATCAGCTCAATATTTTTATGCAATATAGTAATGGCAGCTTTCTAGGAGAAAAATATCATGAGTAAGAAAATTTTGAAAATATCTCAGAGGTTTGTACATTTCCCACCGACCACAGAAGAGAAGCATGGATTACTATTCTTGAAAATTATGAAGAACTATAATATTTTTTGAAATTCTTAATCCAAGCAAAGCTACCATATATTGTTTTACTTTAACTTGACATCTAACTCAAAAAGATATATTAAAGGAAAGAAACATGGAGAGGATAAAACATTCAGTAATAGAAAAACAAAGTGGATAAACCCTATATCTCATTGGAAAACTGGGCTATTTCATGTTGAGTGAATATTCACAATCATGTTTCACAGAAATGATGACTCCTCAACTACCATACAACATTTATAATAAAAAATAAAGCTTTATTTGCAAACTACCTTGGACAATGTTCCTGGTTTGTTTTTTAAATATGTTTCCTGAAATCTCAATAAAAATCTCCGAGCATGAATGTGAATAAAACACCGACACTATGTATATGAACAGTTGCTCCTGTACTTTGAAAATTGCTTGGTTGGAGCAATATACATAAATCTATACAAACAAAGCAAGCATTTTAAAAAGTCATTTTGTTTTTGTGACTATTTCCTATAGCTCTTAAATATTTCAAAAGTTGCAATCAATTAGGGAATCTATTAACATTTCCTACTGTCAACTCTATCACGTCATAAGTATATATTACTTCTCAAGGTGAAATAATAAAAAGAACCATTTACAGAATGATACATCCCTTTGAAGTCAAGCCTTTGAACAGTGGCATAAAAGTGCATCTGCAATCATTTCCCTAATATGGTCAACCACTGACATCTATTGGCAAAAATAAGCAGATGATTCTTGGTTAACTTATAAAAAGCAAAAGAAAGTCAAAGTGAAAGTCGCTCAGTCATATCCTGGACTCTGTGACACCATGGACTATATAGAGTCCACAGAATTCTCCAGGCCAGAATACTGGAGTGGGTAGCCTTTCCCTTCTCCAGGGGATCTCCCCAACCCAGGGATCGAACGAGACCCTACATTGCAGGTGGATTCTTTACCAGCTGAGCCACAGCTTATGAACCAGATAGAATTTTTTGATGGGTCTAGTTTAAACATTAAGAGTTTATTTAGAAATTAATGTTTAGCTATGATGTTGGTTAAATTATGTAAGGGCATGACTATTTAAAATATATGGCCCCAAATACTGAAGCTGTATTAGAAGTGACTGAAATATTTTTATTTTTTCCCTCATAACATTACAAAATTAGAACACCAATTTTGTCATTAAAAAGATTAAATATGTGTGGATTGAGAACAAATTTCAAGTTTGGAAAACTTTATTTTCTACTATGCTGAAAGTTTAGTTAAGCTCATCAAATACATGGTATTCTTAACTCTTAAGAAAAAAGTGTTTTCTTAAATTTTCAGGCAAGTCAGATCATAGTTTCATTTTTCTGTGCATTTCTGTGGGATTTTCCTTGTCTTTATCCCATCCTTCTCTCTACACTCCTTTTCCCGCTAGATACCATTTCGTTGACTCTCCCAGCTACCCCTCCCAGTATTCTGTAACTCCAAGACAGTGGTATTTCATCAAGATGCCATGATATTAGCAAGCATCAGAGCGTAACATCATTCACCTCTATACTCAACAAAAACAATTTCAACATCTCTAAATACTATTTTAGCTTCTGGGATTCAAAACTAAACAATACAGACACAAAACCCTGTTTACCTAGAGTTTTCCATTCAAGTAGTGAGAGAGAGAGAAAAGTGGGTTCTTGTTCCCTCCCCCAGGGGATTTTCCTGACTACTGGATTTAACTTGCGTCTCCTGCACTGGCGGGTGGATTCTTTTCCAGTGAGCCACCTGGGAAGGCCTCGCTTGACATCTGAGTAAATCAGATGAGGTTGTCCTAAGTGGCAAGAGATGCAAGGGAGGAATGCCCAGGAAGAAGGAGATGAAGCTGGGAAGAAGGAGGCTTGGGAAAGTACAAGAGCAGCAACTAGCCTCATGCCACTGGGCTATGGGGTTGGAGGCTGGAACCAAAGGTAGTATAATAGGAGCTGATGTCAGAGAGGTGACTGGGGACCAATTCCAGGGGAAATTTCCACTCACTCTGAGGCAGGGCTGTACCCTTGAGTGGGATGGGAAGTCATGGGAAGGGCTGGATGGAGGAGCAACATGATTTGACTTACTTGTAAATAATTTAGCAAGTATTTTATTTAAAAAACAGTGAAAACTGATGTGAATTCGTCTTACAAAACATTCTCCAAGGTGGTCTTCTTACAGAGTACTTAGTGAGAAATGACAAATTTCAGGAAAAAAAAATGTGAATGTTTTTGAGTCATAGAGAATTCCAAATCAGATAAAGAGTATGTGAAATACAAAAAGGCAAATTTCTCTTTTTTTTTCAGTAAAAATATTTCCTTTAAGAAAATAGTTTAAGCTGTTTACATGAAACGCCATCAGTAAAAAATGGGAATTGATTTTATCTGTTTAGTATTTCTAAAAAAATTTTCAGTAAACTCTCACCACGCATCCAAGCATCCCCCAAACTTGATCACCCCTCACTACTCCATTGTTGCCACCTGTGTTCAAGCCACCATTATTTCTCACCTGGAATGGTTCAGTAGACTTCTACTGCCCTGTATCCCCCATCTCCAGATTTCCATTACAGATCATATTAAAACATATTAATAACTTTGATATTGTCCCTCATATGTCTTCCCACCTTATCAGAGAATGGTAGGGAGACAAAAGAAAAGAAAAAGGATCCCAGGTGGCCAGATTGAGAAGAGGCTATAGGGGTGAAAGAGATAAGGATGGAATCCTTGGGAGGGATAGTTATTTGATCAGTGTGGTGGTGATGGAGTTGACCGAATAAAAATCAGGGTAAGGGGTGGATACATTTTGAAAGTAGAATCAAAACAATTTGGCACCTAAATGGAAGAAGGGTGTGAAAGAAAAATACAAGGGGGCTTCCCTGGTGGCTCAGTGGTAAAGAATCTGTTTGCGAATGCAGGAGACACAAGCTCAATCCTGGGCCAGGAAGATCTCACGTGCCACAGAGCAACTAAGCCTGTATTTCACAACTATTGACCCTGTGCTCTAGAGGCTCCCCATCCTGAAGCCTGGGTGCCCTAGAGTCCATGCTCAGCAATAAGAGAAGCCCCCACAACGAGAAGCCCTCACACTGCAACTAGAGTAGCCGCTGCTCGCTGCAACTAGAGAAAAGCCTGAACAGCCAAAATAAATAAATAAAATTTAAAAAAAAGAATATAAGGAAAAGTCTATAAACGAGGTCAAAATTACTTCTTCTCCACAATGCCCATAAAAAAAAAAAAAAAGAAAACTCTGATGAGATAGATAGAGATTATCCTTTCCTTATTTGCATTCAAATATGTAATAGATTGGTATAATAAAGAATCTGATAACACCCAGAAATCAAGGACATTGAATTACTTCTTTCATAAGATTTATATTAGGTGCAAATGAAAAATCTATTATTATCTAAGTATTTATCAGACATATAACAAAACACAAGATTTCAATGTTTGATAATACTATAGTATTGAACTGTTCCCTGGAAGCATTTTACTAAATGTTTTCCAAAGGCCCCTTCCTCAAGTCCTAAGACATTTACTATTAGAACCTCAGTTCCATTTAACTATAACATTCCCATTAATAATACATTTCAGGAGAAAGCAAATACGGTTGCCTAATTAATCAAAGCAGCAATATTATACCCAGATTCAGATCATGAAGGGAGTAGAGACGTTTCATGAAAACACAATTCAATTCAACAGACTTTGCAATTTGGACACTTGATTTGTTTCAAAGGCATTCTGTTGGCCAAGTTACCTTGTAGCCACCCCTGCACCAATTATAATATCCGGACATGCAATCAGCCACTCCACAGGAGATCCTCTGGGTGGTACAATTCTAATTTCCTTGTATCTCCTCCAACTCATTTTGTATATCTAAAAGTGCCCATAAATCCTCTTGCAAGCTTTTACTCTTACTATCCACTATATGCAGACTTTCTTTTAGGGAAGTTCTATAAAAATTTTATTCTCCAAACCATTTCCCTGAAGTTTTTTGCAAAATAATTTTTACTGAAATATATACTTCTTTACTATTTCTCTTGTACTTTTTCTTTTACAACATTGCTTCCTTCAACATTTATCCCAAATTCACTGTGCTCTTTTTGATCACTGTATTCATTTTAACTTCATGCACTTAAATTATTCAGTTCTAAGCTACCATGGAGATAAAATCCTGTAAAAATACAATTTATTATTGTACAAGTATAATTCAAAATGAAGATAGTTCTGTTTAAAACTGTGCTTTGTGTGTGTATAAGTGTGTGTGTGTTCTTTTAAGGAGATTTAAAATGTTCTTCTTTTCTTGAATCTGACCTTCTAGTTTCAAAATCTTTTGCTTCTCGCTGGATTGTGAATGTGCCCTTTCCCTGTGTCTGAAAATCTTTCAACCTTCACCATTCATTCTAAGAATCAGTAATATGTTATGTTTTTATAGAACCTTTCTTCCAGGGAACAGAGAGTGTTTCGTATATATTACCACATTCATCCTTGAAATTTCTCTCACAATACCCACAGCCCTAGCTAAACTATGCCTTGGTTGAAAGCTCAATCCATATCTCTAGTTCTTCCTTCCTTGACTGCCTTTTGTATAAACTCTGTAAATCACATTTTCAGAAACCTGCATCTGTACAAAATAAGCATAATTCTATCACTCAATGACTTTTCTTTCTACTCTTATTCTTGGAATTCACCATCTTTATTTTAGAATTCTATCACAATCTACCTGGACAGCCTTAGGGTTATTAAAGTTTAGCTACTTCTCTCTGGAATTTCTCCCACATGAGAGTGAAATAACTTGACTTGGTAACATGTTGTACCACTTTTTTTCTCTACCATGTCACTTATCTTTGTTCTTTATTATAGTCATGTCCTTTTAAAATTTATTTTCCTTTTTTCTTCATGATTAAAAATCACATTCTCAGTTTTATTTCATAAGTATCAAATGTGTGTTTTGATGTGCTGATCTCTCAATAGTAATAGATAACATTTGTTAGTGTCTAGCATGAAGCAGTTGCTTTCATAAATGCTCAGTTCAGTTGCCCCATTTAATCATCTGTTGTCTTAGATCAGTCGCTAAGTTGTGTCTGACTCTGCGACCCCATGGTTTCATGGAGTTCTCTCAGCAAGAATACAGGAGTGGTCTGCCATTCCCTCCTCCAGTGGACCACGTCTTGTCAGAGCTCTTCACTATGACCTGTCCATCTTGGGTGACTCTGCCTGGCATGGCTCATAGCTTCAGTGAGTTAAGCAAGCCCTTCACCATGACAAGGCTGTGACCCATGAAGGGCATTTAATCCAGAGTACAGGAATAAAAGCTCAATCTCATTTTCTATATGTTAGAAATAGAAAAACTAGGTTTTCAAAGTTTAAATAACATGGCCAAGGATGAACATAAAGTAGCTGAACATGGAAGTAGCCTAAATATATGTTACCCTACATGATCTCATCACAATTATCTTATATTGAATTTTTAAACTAGTACTTTGTTTTAAATACTCAGAACTCATCCCTTATCTACAAAAATTGTAGTTCACTGATCCCATGGAGAAGGCCATGGCAAGCTGCTCCAGTATTCTTGCCTGGAGAATCCCATAGACAGAGCAGCCTGGAGGACTATAGTTGCAAAGAGTCCGAAATCATTGAAGCAACTTAGCATGTACGTACGGTTTCAAACTAGTTCAGAAAATCAGTCTGAAATTTGACCATTTACTTAAATAAGATTACAAGTACTCAAATGTAAAGGTTTTCTCAGAGTTATTAATAAAATAAGCCATCATCTATTGTTATTCAGTTGCTAAGTCCTGTCTGACTCTTTGCGACCCCATGGACTCCAGCATGTCAGGCTCCCCTGTCCTTCATTATCTCCTAGAGTTTGCTCAAATTCATGTCTGTTGAGTCAGTGATGCTATCTAACCATCTCATTCTCTGCTGCCCCCTTCTCATTTTGCCTTCCCAGCATCAGGGTCTTTTCCAATGAGTCAGTTCTTCGCATCAAATGGCCAAAGTATTGGAGCTTCAGCTTCAGCATCAGTCCTTCCAATGAACATTCAGGGTTGATTTCCTTCAGGATTGATTGGCTAGATCTCCCTGCAGTCCAAGGGGCTCTCAAGAGTCTTCTCCAGAGGCAAAATTTCAAAGCATCACCTCTTCAGCACTGTCTTCTTTATGGTCCAACTCTTATATCCGTACATGACTACTGGAAATACCACAGCTGTGACTATATGGACCTTTGTTGGCAAACTGATGTCTCTGCTTTCTAATACACTGTCAGTCAAACTGAAAAAACTAATTATCTTCAATGTGCATTTTTAAGTAAAACCATTAGCCAGAACTTAGTAGGAAAGTGATATTGTACAAGGATACGTTCCTTATTTTTATGCCCTGAGCTGCCCAGTATCTTGTTCTGTTTTTCTTAATGAAATGGCCTACATCTATTAGTAGAAACTATCCTGTTACAGATGGCCTACTTCATTACATGACATTATACTGACTTTTCCCTTTGATTTTTGAATTCTGAGGACTTAGCATTTCTATGTGAACTGGTTTCTTCTCAGGAAGCTCATTTCTCTTCAGTCACTTTATATAGCACTCAGGGACAAAAAACCATGTTAAGTGCTCAGATACTAAACAAAAGCAAAAATAATCTAATTTTAAGGATTGTTTGGGTAAAGCTAATGATTATGCTAAATATTTACCTTTACAGATTTATTACATTTCAAATACTGCACTCATAAGGTATATTTAACAAAGTAAAATACCAAGTGAATTACCAAGTAAAGGAACATATTGCCCTACCTAATGTAATACTAAGATGATATTACTAAATTTGAGGGTATGTGTGACAGGGAACAAAAAGTCAATTATTTGAGCTAAAACCCCAAAAGGTTAAGAGTAAAAATGTGACAAAGTAGTTTATTTAGCTTTTTATATAATGTCAGTGTTACAGCATGGGAGATAGATAAACCATATTTCATAAACTAACTTTAGTGCCTTCAAATCCTTGANAAAAAAAAAAAAAGAAAACTCTGATGAGATAGATAGAGATTATCCTTTCCTTATTTGCATTCAAATATGTAATAGATTGGTATAATAAAGAATCTGATAACACCCAGAAATCAAGGACATTGAATTACTTCTTTCATAAGATTTATATTAGGTGCAAATGAAAAATCTATTATTATCTAAGTATTTATCAGACATATAACAAAACACAAGATTTCAATGTTTGATAATACTATAGTATTGAACTGTTCCCTGGAAGCATTTTACTAAATGTTTTCCAAAGGCCCCTTCCTCAAGTCCTAAGACATTTACTATTAGAACCTCAGTTCCATTTAACTATAACATTCCCATTAATAATACATTTCAGGAGAAAGCAAATACGGTTGCCTAATTAATCAAAGCAGCAATATTATACCCAGATTCAGATCATGAAGGGAGTAGAGACGTTTCATGAAAACACAATTCAATTCAACAGACTTTGCAATTTGGACACTTGATTTGTTTCAAAGGCATTCTGTTGGCCAAGTTACCTTGTAGCCACCCCTGCACCAATTATAATATCCGGACATGCAATCAGCCACTCCACAGGAGATCCTCTGGGTGGTACAATTCTAATTTCCTTGTATCTCCTCCAACTCATTTTGTATATCTAAAAGTGCCCATAAATCCTCTTGCAAGCTTTTACTCTTACTATCCACTATATGCAGACTTTCTTTTAGGGAAGTTCTATAAAAATTTTATTCTCCAAACCATTTCCCTGAAGTTTTTTGCAAAATAATTTTTACTGAAATATATACTTCTTTACTATTTCTCTTGTACTTTTTCTTTTACAACATTGCTTCCTTCAACATTTATCCCAAATTCACTGTGCTCTTTTTGATCACTGTATTCATTTTAACTTCATGCACTTAAATTATTCAGTTCTAAGCTACCATGGAGATAAAATCCTGTAAAAATACAATTTATTATTGTACAAGTATAATTCAAAATGAAGATAGTTCTGTTTAAAACTGTGCTTTGTGTGTGTATAAGTGTGTGTGTGTTCTTTTAAGGAGATTTAAAATGTTCTTCTTTTCTTGAATCTGACCTTCTAGTTTCAAAATCTTTTGCTTCTCGCTGGATTGTGAATGTGCCCTTTCCCTGTGTCTGAAAATCTTTCAACCTTCACCATTCATTCTAAGAATCAGTAATATGTTATGTTTTTATAGAACCTTTCTTCCAGGGAACAGAGAGTGTTTCGTATATATTACCACATTCATCCTTGAAATTTCTCTCACAATACCCACAGCCCTAGCTAAACTATGCCTTGGTTGAAAGCTCAATCCATATCTCTAGTTCTTCCTTCCTTGACTGCCTTTTGTATAAACTCTGTAAATCACATTTTCAGAAACCTGCATCTGTACAAAATAAGCATAATTCTATCACTCAATGACTTTTCTTTCTACTCTTGTTCTTGGAATTCACCATCTTTATTTTAGAATTCTATCACAATCTACCTGGACAGCCTTAGGGTTATTAAAGTTTAGCTACTTCTCTCTGGAATTTCTCCCACATGAGAGTGAAATAACTTGACTTGGTAACATGTTGTACCACTTTTTTTCTCTACCATGTCACTTATCTTTGTTCTTTATTATAGTCATGTCCTTTTAAAATTTATTTTCCTTTTTTCCTCATGATTAAAAATCACATTCTCAGTTTTATTTCATAAGTATCAAATGTGTGTTTTGAAGTGCTGATCTCTCAATAGTAATAGATAACATTTGTTAGTGTCTAGCATGAAGCAAATGCTTTCATAAATGCTCAGTTCAGTTGCCCCATTTAATCATCTGTTGTCTTAGATCAGTCGCTAAGTTGTGTCTGACTCTGCGACCCCATGGTTTCATGGAGTTCTCTCAGCAAGAATACAGGAGTGGTCTGCCATTCCCTCCTCCAGTGGACCACGTCTTGTCAGAGCTCTTCACTATGACCTGTCCATCTTGGGTGACTCTGCCTGGCATGGCTCATAGCTTCAGTGAGTTAAGCAAGCCACTTCACCATGACAAGGCTGTGACCCATGAAGGGCATTTAATCCAGAGTACAGGAATAAAAGCTCAATCTCATTTTCTATATGTTAGAAATAGAAAAACTAGGTTTTCAAAGTTTAAATAACATGGCCAAGGATGAACATAAAGTAGCTGAACATGGAAGTAGCCTAAATATATGTTACCCTACATGATCTCATCACAATTATCTTATATTGAATTTTTAAACTAGTACTTTGTTTTAAATACTCAGAACTCATCCCTTATCTACAAAAATTGTAGTTCACTGATCCCATGGAGAAGGCCATGGCAAGCTGCTCCAGTATTCTTGCCTGGAGAATCCCATAGACAGAGGAGCCTGGAGGACTATAGTTGCAAAGAGTCCAAAATCATTGAAGCAACTTAGCATGTACGTACGGTTTCAAACTAGTTCAGAAAATCAGTCTGAAATTTGATCATTTACTTAAATAAGATTACAAGTACTCAAATGTAAAGGTTTTCTCAGAGTTATTAATAAAATAAGCCATCATCTATTGTTATTCAGTTGCTAAGTCCTGTCTGACTCTTTGCGACCCCATGGACTCCAGCATGTCAGGCTCCCCTGTCCTTCATTATCTCCTAGAGTTTGCTCAAATTCATGTCTGTTGAGTCAGTGATGCTATCTAACCATCTCATTCTCTGCTGCCCCCTTCTCATTTTGCCTTCCCAGCATCAGGGTCTTTTCCAATGAGTCAGTTCTTCGCATCAAATGGCCAAAGTATTGGAGCTTCAGCTTCAGCATCAGTCCTTCCAGTGAACATTCAGGGTTGATTTCCTTTAGGATTGACTGGCTAGATCTCCCTGCAGTCCAAGGGGCTCTCAAGAGTCTTCTCCAGAGGCAAAATTTCAAAGCATCACCTCTTCAGCACTGTCTTCTTTATGGTCCAACTCTTATATCCGTACATGACTACTGGAAATACCACAGCTGTGACTATATGGACCTTTGTTGGCAAACTGATGTCTCTGCTTTCTAATACACTGTCAGTCAAACTGAAAAAACTAATTATCTTCAATGTGCATTTTTAAGTAAAACCATTAGCCAGAACTTAGTAGGAAAGTGATATTGTACAAGGATACGTTCCTTATTTTTATGCCCTGAGCTGCCCAGTATCTTGTTCTGTTTTTCTTAATGAAATGGCCTACATCTATTAGTAGAAACTATCCTGTTACAGATGGCCTACTTCATTACATGACATTATACTGACTTTTCCCTTTGATTTTTGAATTCTGAGGACTTACTCAGCATTTCTATGTGAACTGGTTTCTTCTCAGGAAGCTCATTTCTCTTCAGTCACTTTATATAGCACTCAGGGACAAAAAACCACGTTAAGTGCTCAGATACTAAACAAAAGCAAAAATAATCTAATTTTAAGGATTGTTTGGGTAAAGCTAATGATTATGCTAAATATTTACCTTTACAGATTTATTACATTTCAAATACTGCACTCATAAGGTATATTTAACAAAGTAAAATACCAAGTGAATTACCAAGTAAAGGAACATATTGCCCTACCTAATGTAATACTAAGATGATATTACTAAATTTGAGGGTATGTGTGACAGAGAACAAAAAGTCAATTATTTGAGCTAAAACCCCAAAAGGTTAAGAGTAAAAATGTGACAAAGTAGTTTATTTAGCTTTTTATATAATGTCAGTGTTACAGCATGGGAGATAGATAAACCATATTTCATAAACTAACTTTAGTGCCTTCAAATCCTTGAAGAGTGTGAGCATTAAAAATGATGCAACAGCTCCATCACTGCAGCAGCTGATGTTTTACTGATTACAAGATAGATGCAAAAATCCGGGCAGATGCAGTGGCTTTTTCTCAACACTTCATGTATGTCTCTCCCATTTAGGGCTCATTTCTTTAAAAAACCACCATGTGTGACCATTTCCCTTCAAGTCTTAACAATAAAGATGGTGTTTATGCATTAAAAGATATTTCCCAATTAGTTGAAATCTTAAAAATAGTTATGTAGCTTTTAAGTATTTTAGATGTCTTTCAGATAAGCTTTGAATTATAAAAACTAAAGGCTATAGGCCATCAAAACAAAGGATAATTTTCCTATGAAAATGTTTATACATATGAAAGCCATGCAAATGCTGCTTTTGGAAAAAAAAAATTTAATGTTTTTTTTTTTCCCTCAAATGAAGCCTTTTCCTCAGAGCACAGTTGCAAAGCTGAGATTTACATATTTTTGACTGAAAAAATAATTTACATATCACACGGTAAGTGACTTCACAATGTGAAGATTTTAGGACGCTGACACAACAGGTGCCAGGCTATTGAAAAAAGAGACTCAGATAGTTGAGACTGCTGTAGAACTTGATTTATAATATGCTTAGTAGCTATATCACCCAAATTCTTCAAATTGAAACTAAAATCTAAATATCTTGAGTATGGAATGGATTCAGTGGTGTTTATATATTAAACTTGACCTCAAAAATAATGCAGTTAGATGAAGATTGTGTAGGGAAAAAAAATCTATGATAGGGAATATGTCAGTATAGAAAGGCTTCCACTTGGAAAAAAAATTCCTCTAAAAGAAGTACAGGTTTTCCCATCGATAGTGTCAATCAAGAAAGAATCAAGACAGCAAGGACAACGACAGTTTTCCCTGCATTGCACTTGTGAGTATAGAGATTTAATGTTTGTTATATCAATGAATGTGCTATAAAGATTAAAATGATGACATCTGAAGATACAAATGCCAAATATTAGATTCTATTCATCAAACTCAGCAAGTTTAGAATCATAAAATGGAAAACTTTTACTAGCTGTTCATTTGGTAACATTTGCAAAAAATAATATATTGTCACAGACTGTCAGAGAACTGACACTCTAGCAAATAGTCTTTGATTCAAGTTTGTAAAAGAGTAAGATGAACTAAGGAGCTGAGACTCCACTGGGAAGGGGAAAAAGAGACAAAACACAGGTTCATAGAACCCACAGAATTTTGAACTAGAGGAAAAGTAAAAAAAAAAACCTCTCATCCTGTTTTTCTATCTTTTTGGCAAAGCAACTACAGTAAGTGATAATAAGACCTTAGTCAAGGGCACAGTTAGTAGGTGGCTAATTACCATCTTATCAAACAAAATGCAGAAAATGTGATGGTATATGTAGCAAGCAAAACCAAATTAAATATAAAATTACCCTTCCTATATCTGCATTTATATAGAATTAAACAAGTTCAGCAGAATTTAAAAGGACACAAGTACTACTTTTACAATGTTTAAAGCTTAAGAGATATATTTAAATCAGTATTTTCACTGTTCTTCAAGGTTTTCTTTTCAAAATCTTTCTGAAAACTGAATCCTCATACCATTCTAAATAAAAGTATAAGTCTTTTGAAATACTACATTCTTTAAAAATAGTTTATATATTCAATTTGCAATTTTGTCAGATTCTGGTGTTTAGTATGTACATTCCAAATTCAAGGAGTGGTGTTACCATATTTATACATTTATTATTACATGTACCAACTGGTATGTATGTCCATACAGCTATGTATTAGTGATTTGGAGCATGCGCTAAAATTTATAACATCAAGTGCTGACAGCTCTTCCCCATTTTTTCTAATATGTGTATCATAAAATGTTAATACACATTAATGTCTTCACCATATATCTGTATTTTAAAGAAATCAAGGCCTTGCTATTTCTAGACACTATCAAAATATTGCATTATCTAAAAATCACAGTCATTAAACTTAGAAATGTCAAGTATGCCTCTGGGTTTGTTAAGGGGACACTACAGTTTTCCATTTGATTTGAAAATAATTCAAGCAGCCACAGCATCCTTGAAGTAACACTATTAATTACTTCTGCTAATTACCTCTGAGCCCAGTGAACACTCTGTAGAGAAGAAGCAAAGTGGTCTCCCATGTGGTTCAGTTCAAGGGACCTAACAGAATCTCATCCCACCAACTTGCCTCTGACTTCGCCCCTCCTTGGGGCTGGACTCTAACCACCTTCCTACAGTTGCAAAGTCTGCCAGAACTTTGTGCTGAGCTCAACGCCTCTGACCTGCTCCTTCTGCCTCACTGTTCTTCCAGGACTAGATGTGTATAAGAGACAGATGTATGTCCATACAGCTATGTATTAGTGATTTGGAGCATGCGCTAAAATTTATAACATCAAGTGCTGACAGCTCTTCCCCATTTTTTCTAATATGTGTATCATAAAATGTTAATACACATTAATGTCTTCACCATATATCTGTATTTTAAAGAAATCAAGGCCTTGCTATTTCTAGACACTATCAAAATATTGCATTATCTAAAAATCACAGTCATTAAACTTAGAAATGTCAAGTATGCCTCTGGGTTTGTTAAGGGGACACTACAGTTTTCCATTTGATTTGAAAATAATTCAAGCAGCCACAGCATCCTTGAAGTAACACTATTAATTACTTCTGCTAATTACCTCTGAGCCCAGTGAACACTCTGTAGAGAAGAAGCAAAGTGGTCTCCCATGTGGTTCAGTTCAAGGGACCTAACAGAATCTCATCCCACCAACTTGCCTCTGACTTCGCCCCTCCTTGGGGCTGGACTCTAACCACCTTCCTACAGTTGCAAAGTCTGCCAGAACTTTGTGCTGAGCTCAACGCCTCTGACCTGCTCCTTCTGCCTCACTGTTCTTCCAGGACTGGTCTTCTAGAAGAAAAAAGGGGAGAAAGATTTCTAACAGAAGAGAAATCCTGTGCCAAACTTGATTTACTTCTTAATTTTAGCTACATTAGTTCTTTCTTTATTGATGGGATTTATCATTCGGGTGACACTCTATGACCTAAACTGATATCGATTCATCATCACACTCATCACCACTCAAGCTTAGGAAAAAAACCATCTCTGAAAAAAAGAAAGTTTTGTTCAATAATTTTCAGGAATTTTCAAAATGTTCCTTCCAACAACTAAAAAAAGCCCTTCATAACTCCTGGCTGTAATAAAGGCCTGCGGGTCACTTTCACTTGGAGGAAAATGTAACAGAAACCATGATCTACCATGATCTGGGTGTCTATCTGGACGCCAATAAACAGAGGACGGTGAGTTTCAAATCGCCCTAAGCATGCAACCGGCTTTGTAATATGAGATCCCATTTCCAAGTCTAATCAAGTTAGTTTTGAAGTGATTGTTTTCCAGGAAAATTCATTTCCCATTATTTTTAAAAACACATTTTCTATTCTTGCTGCCTCCTAAAGGTTATTTTAAAAATAAGAAAATGACAAGTATATAGACTTTGGTATTTGGAAAGAATTTCACACAAACCTTGGCTAAGGTTGTCTACAATTTGCCAAAATAAGATCAACACTTGGGTCATCAAGCAAACTGGCTTCAGTCTTTTTATTTATTTTTTGTAAAGAACAGATTCATTAAAATAAGACCTTGTGGTTCAGTAAAAAAAAACAGGAGCTTTGTGGGGTTAACCGATATTGACTGAACTCTGACTCTATTGATAATCAATAGTGAAAATTCAGGCTGCTTTTCGGATTTGATGGAGAAAGGTCATTTTAGCTACTTCACAAGGCAGCTAAGTAGATAAAGTTGATTATGGAACATGAAATTTCTGCTATAATGCCTGACACACAGTAGGCATTTAATAACTGGCAGTTCCCTTTCTACTTCAGTTTTGACGAGTCCTATAAAAATTAATATTTTCAACTCTTCATTACATACTGTGTGCCTCATTATAAATGCTAATAGAGTTCAGATTCATGGGTGGATCAGTGAATTATTCTGCTTAAGCTAAGTCCAAAGGTTAAAGGTCAAGCTGAGGCTCATGGAGTCCTAGATATGGCCTTTTGGAATAAATTACACAAGAGGACAACTCAATCAGACCAGTGCCCAGGGAAAGCTAACAGTGCTGCTGGAAACTGAGTGCAGAGTGCCTGAGTTCTAATTCCAGTCATACAATGCTGGGGGGATGACTCAACTCTCCATGCCTCAGTTTCCTCATCTAAAAAAATGGCGATGAAGGTCACAGGAGGATGCTCAGTGGAGCTCAACCCATGGTTGCTGGGAAGTGGAGCATTTGAGTATAGGGCAGACGTGGGAGCAAACAGAATGGAGTCCACTACAGCAAAGGACACATAGCAACATGGCTGAATCTTTTTTTTTTAAAGCATAATGCTGCCGAGAGACATTAAGAAATAAAGTGAAATACACAGCACAGCATCATTTAGCTTTTTAAATTAAAGGATAGGGCAATTCCCTAGCAATCAACTTGTTAGCACTCTATACTTTCACTGCCTAGGGCATGGATGCAATCCCTGGTAAGATCCCACAAGCTGCATGGTGCAGCCAAAAAAACAAAAATGAAAGGACATGCATGCACATATTAAAACACATTTTGCAAGCATATATGCACATGAGATGTTTCACACGACAATGACTGCATGAGAGGTTGAGAACTCAAGAATGGTGACTTTCTGTGGCCCCATGGACTGTAGCCCACAGGCCCCTCTGCCTGTGGAATTTTCCAGGCAAGAATACTGGAATAGGTCGGCATTTCCTACTCCAGGGGATCTTCCCAACCCAGGGATCAAACCTGTGCCTCTTGCATCTCCAGCACTGGCAGGTGAATTGGGAAAGTCCCTCATATAGTAGAAACTTAGTAAATGCTAATTCTGTAGCTCAGAGCATTAAAAAAGAAACATAAAGGAAAGAGTGTGTGTGAGGAGGTGTTGTAATCATCTCTTCAAGCTTTTCTTATAAGAAAAACATTGGTCATCTAAAACAGGGCTACAAAGAATGGACTTTAAAAACTTCATCAGGATGTGATATTTATGATTCACCATGTGTGTGCATGTGTGTGTGCGTGTGTTAATCACTTAGTCATGTCCAACTCTTTGCGACCCCCCTTTGACTGTAGCCCACCAACTCCCTTCTCCAGGGGATTTTCCCAACACAGGGATTAAACCCAGGTCTCCTGCATTGCAGGAAGATTCTTTACCATCTGAGCCACCAGGGAAGCCCTTCTATGATTTACTATATTGTGAATTTAATTTCCTACTGTTACATTAGCAGTTTTAGAAAAAATTTAGAATAGGAAAGAGCATAAGATAAAACAAAGCTAATTTAGAATAAGCTAAAAATATTGAAAAATTCTTTTTCAGCTTGGTTGATCCTAAATAAATCATGGGCATGCTTTTAAATCTGGCTCACACACACACAAAAAGAAACATAAAGGCTAATTACAATGCTTAAGGATTTACAAAGATTTTAATCTCCATGTCTTCTGTAAAGTCCACAATTAGCATATTTTCAAAGAACAGACTCTATAACAGGTAATAGTATCATCACTGTTCTTATCTAATTAAACTATCTATCTTGAAATTGAAGTCTTATATAACAAGTAAAAATTTTAATATTTAAATTATAAGCTAAGGCTTTACATCTTTAACATAATTATACTAAATTTCATTAATAAAATCAAGTCAATATTCATAGCATTATTTTATTTCCATTAAATTTAGATTTCTATTAAACCCATTNAAGGTCACAGGAGGATGCTCAGTGGAGCTCAACCCATGGTTGCTGGGAAGTGGAGCATTTGAGTATAGGGCAGACGTGGGAGCAAACAGAATGGAGTCCACTACAGCAAAGGACACATAGCAACATGGCTGAATCTTTTTTTTTTTAAAGCATAATGCTGCCGAGAGACATTAAGAAATAAAGTGAAATACACAGCACAGCATCATTTAGCTTTTTAAATTAAAGGATAGGGCAATTCCCTAGCAGTCAACTTGTTAGCACTCTATACTTTCACTGCCTAGGGCATGGATGCAATCCCTGGTAAGATCCCACAAACTGCATGGTGCAGCCAAAAAAACAAAAATGAAAGGACATGCATGCACATATTAAAACACATTTTGCAAGCATATATGCACATGAGATGTTTCACACGACAATGACTGCATGAGAGGTTGAGAACTCAAGAATGGTGACTCTCTGTGGCCCCATGGACTGTAGCCCACAGGCCCCGCTGCCTGTGGAATTTTCCAGGCAAGAATACTGGAATAGGTCGGCATTTCCTACTCCAGGGGATCTTCCCAACCCAGGGATCAAAGCTGTGCCTCTTGCATCTCCAGCACTGGCAGGTGAATTGGGAAAGTCCCTCATATAGTAGAAACTTAGTAAATGCTAATTCTGTAGCTCAGAGCATTAAAAAAGAAACATAAAGGAAAGAGTGTGTGTGAGGAGGTGTTGTAATCATCTCTTCAAGCTTTTCTTGTAAGAAAAACATTGGTCATCTAGAACAGGGCTACATCAGGATGTGATGTTTAAAAACTTCATCAGGATGTGATATTTATGATTCACCGTGTGTGTGCATGCATGTGTGCGTGTGTTAATCGCTTAGTCATGTCCAACTCTTTGCGACCCCCCTTTGACTGTAGCCCACCAACTTCCTTCTCCAGGGGATTTTCCCAACACAGGGATTAAACCCAGGTCTCCTGCATTGCAGGAAGATTCTTTACCATCTGAGCCACCAGGGAAGCCCTTCTATGATTTACTATATTGTGAATTTAATTTCCTACTGTTACATTAGCAGTTTTAGAAAAAATTTAGAATAGGAAAGAGCATAAGATAAAACAAAGCTAATTTAGAATAAGCTAAAAATATTGAAAAATTCTTTTTCAGCTTGGTTGATCCTAAATAAATCATGGGCATGCTTTTAAATCTGGCTCACACACACACAAAAAGAAACATAAAGGCTAATTACAATGCTTAAGGATTTACAAAGATTTTAATCTCCATGTCTTCTGTAAAGTCCACAATTAGCATATTTTCAAAGAACAGACTCTATAACAGGTAATAGTATCATCACTGTTCTTATCTAATTAAACTATCTATCTTGAAATTGAAGTCTTATATAACAAGTAAAAATTTTAATATTTAAATTATAAGCTAAGGCTTTACATCTTTAACATAATTATACTAAATTTCATTAATAAAATCAAGTCAATATTCATAGCATTATTTTATTTCCATTAAATTTAGATTTCTATTAAACCCATTTTTATACGAAGCACTCATTTAGAAGAAGAAAGAACAATACACCTTAATTTTCCAAAACAACTCTTAAAATGGTTCATCGCCTAGTGAAACCACCAGTGTAATTACTTTCCCCATTCTCAAGAATATAAAATGATCTAAGTTATAATTAGTGTTATGACAAGTGCCTAATAAACTTTTAGTGATTTGACATTACAGCTGAATTTTCATTGGAAATAGTGGAAAGTTTTATGACTTAAGACTTTCTAATCTAGAGGCATATTGATAAAATCCAACTCCAATAAAATAACATCCCGATCCTTGCTTTTTTCTAATTATAACTGTAGGTCCTAAACATTAAAAATATAAATAAATAAGAAAGTTATTGACACCTTATCAAAAGGAGTAAATCTTTATTGATTTTATTTTTATGCTTTGTCACTGCTTGTTTATTCATCATTTACATATTCATATATAATATACACATGATAAACTGAAATATGTACTATAAAGCTGCACAATTAGTAAATCAAAAGTTTCACATTACTATAGTAATAAGATAGAGTATAGTATAGTGTATATATATATATATATATAGTTTAGAACTCTGATCTGAGAATAATGTGCTTTTTGAATGTTTTTCATTTTCAGTACTTGAACAAACCCTCCATTTTCAATAGCACATTATACTATCTTAAAATGGAAAATCTAACTCCATAGACTAGAACAACCAGAACACAAACCTACACTCCACACTCTTCCCCTACCCATGCAGTTTATAGCAGGTAAATCTTCTGTAATGCCTCATTTTTAAAAAAGACTTCAATGCAGGATTTTTCTTATCATGTCCTTGGAACTACACAATATGTTCCCAGGAAATGAAAAGTGGAACAATTAATCCAATATCCTGCCCCTTGCAGGGGCCACAGCTGACGCTTCCAAGGAGGCTGACAAACACACAGACATGCCCTTCAGCTTCCAAGGTAGATGAGTCAGCCAGGAAGTTCTATCTGTCCCCTTGAGAACCTGAGAAGATTCGTTTGAATATAGAAATATGACATTCAAATACCTAAGGCCAATCATAACTTTTGTAGCAGCTGAAGAAAAGCCCATCGTGACAGATGGTAACAAACTAGTTACTCAGAATATATTTTTCCATCTGCAAACTGGTATCTCCTTTAGACGCTACACAAAGGATCTCTTAAGAAATCTGTAGATCTGCAGTTCTAGCTAATGGTACATATGCTTTTAATTTTTTCTTCAAATATTTTCTCATTCTGGGTTTGGAGTTATAATGATTTGATCATTATCAACAAATAGTATTCTTAAACAAATTAGGAATGGAAATGCTTGTTTACAATGATTCATTTTGTTCTTTTATTCACCCCTCTCCACTCTGCAACCCTGAATCAAGTGTCCGCAGGGTGTCCCCTGGTGTCCCAAGGTCTGCCCCAATGCCATATATACACATCTCACCCGGGGTCCCACACAAGAGCAGACCTCTCAGACACCCCAAAGTGCTCCCTCCAAATTTTGCCGACTACTGTCCTCCTCTATTGGCTTATTTGTCTAATAAAAAATTTCTTCATATGTTTTCAAAAACTGCAATTAATTGTCTCTATCAAAATCACTGCTGTCAAAAAGGCACTGTATTCTGGAATGGGTCCTGGAACAGAAGAAGGAAATCAGTGGGAAATTAGATGAAATCTGATTAAGTCTTAGAGTTTGCTTCACAGTAATGTGCCCATGCTGGTTTCTCAGTTTTGATGAACATACATGCAGTTCAGTTCAGTTGCTCAGTTGTGTCCGACTCTTTGCGACCCCTTGGACTGCAGCACACTAGGCCATCACCAAGTCCCAGAGCTTACTCAAACTCATGTCCACTGAGTTGGTGATGCCATCCAACTATCTCATCCTCTGTCATTCCCTTCTCCTCCCACCTTCAATCTTCCCCAGGATCAAGGGCTTTTCAAATGAGTCAGCTCTTCGCATGAGGTGGCCAAAGTACTGGAGTTTCAGCTTTAGCATCATTCCTTCCAAAGAAATCCCAGGGCTGATCTCCTTCAGAATGGATTGGTTGGATCACCTTGCAGTCCAAGGGACTCTCAAGAGTCTTCTCCAACACCACAATTCAAAAGCATCATTTCTTCAGCACTCAGCTTTATGATCCAACTCTCACATCTATACAAGACTACTGAAAAAACCAAAAGCTTTGACTAGATGGACTAGACATTACTAGACAAAATAATGTTTCTGCTTTTTAATATGTTGTCTAGGTTGGTCATAGCTTTTCTTCCAAGGATCATGTGTCTTTTAATTTCATGGCTGCAATCACCATCTGCAGTGATTTTGGAGCCCAGAAAAATAAAGTCTGACAGTTTCCACTGTTTCCCCATCTATCTGCCATGAAGTGATGGGACCAGATGCCATGATCTTAGTTTTCTGAATGTTGAGCTTTAAGCCAACTTTTTTACTCTCCTCTTTCACTTTCATCAAGAGGCTCTTTAGCTCCTCTTCACTTTCTGCCATAAGGGTGGTCTCATCTGCATATCTGAGGTTATTGAGATTTTTCCCAGCAATCTTGATTCCAGCTTGTGCTTCTTCCAGCCCAGCATTTCTCATGATGTACTCTGCATATAAGTTAAATATACAGCTTTGATGTACTCCTTTTCTTATTTGGAACCAGTCTGTTGTTCCATGTCCAGTTCTAACTGCTGCTTCTTGACCTGCATACAGATTTCTCAGGAGGCAGGTCAGGTGGTCTGGTATTCCCATCACTAAGAATTTTCCATATTAAGGGAGGAGGGTGGAATAGGTGAGGCATCTATATTAACTCTGTATTAGCTTTGCCACTTCTCTGTAAAAATAAAACTAGTGCAAAATAAGTGGTGTATTTCAAAAACCAAGATTGGGTTTTAAAATGAGATTTCAATGTAGGAACCCAAAGAAAGAGGAAGATGGAAATTCCAGTTAGTATGATGCTTCTGCAAAGGGAGAAGTTTGAGGTGAAGAAATTTCAGACACTTCTCCTCCTACCTTATAGAGGCATCTGCCCCTCTGCGTTCACATAAAGGCTGGCTGTGAAGGTAACTGCGTTCATTTGCATGACATCTGGTTAGACACCAACATGATCACAAGTTTACTTTTCAGGAAGATGAATCATGCTGCATCATGGAGTGTGGCCTTTAGGAAGGCGAGGGAGCACTCCAGGTGAATATGTAGGTGCATCACCCAAGAGCTACCCTAGATTAGTTAAAGCAAAGAGAATGTGAAATGACAATTGAAGGGGCAGTAGGAAACTACACAGGATGTGGCGTGAGACAGTAAAGTGTCAAAAATGACTCTTGGATTGCTTCTGCTCAGGTCACAGAGTAAATGACAGAGAAATTGACTGAAAGAGAAATTACAGAAGAAACAGCCATTTAGATAGATGGCCAAGGTGATAAACATGAACATGCTGGCGGGTTTGGGGAAGTTTTCAGTAGAGATAANCAGTTTCCACTGTTTCCCCATCTATCTGCCATGAAGTGATGGGACCAGATGCCATGATCTTAGTTTTCTGAATGTTGAGCTTTAAGCCAACTTTTTTACTCTCCTCTTTCACTTTCATCAAGAGGCTCTTTAGCTCCTCTTCACTTTCTGCCATAAGGGTGGTCTCATCTGCATATCTGAGGTTATTGAGATTTTTCCCAGCAATCTTGATTCCAGCTTGTGCTTCTTCCAGCCCAGCATTTCTCATGATGTACTCTGCATATAAGTTAAATATACAGCTTTGATGTACTCCTTTTCTTATTTGGAACCAGTCTGTTGTTCCATGTCCAGTTCTAACTGCTGCTTCTTGACCTGCATACAGATTTCTCAGGAGGCAGGTCAGGTGGTCTGGTATTCCCATCGCTAAGAATTTTCCATATTAAGGGAGGAGGGTGGAATAGGTGAGGCATCTATATTAACTCTGTATTAGCTTTGCCACTTCTCTGTAAAAATAAAACTAGTGCAAAATAAGTGGTGTATTTCAAAAACCAAGATTGGGTTTTAAAATGAGATTTCAATGTAGGAACCCAAAGAAAGAGGAAGATGGAAATTCCAGTTAGTATGATGCTTCTGCAAAGGGAGAAGTTTGAGGTGAAGAAATTTCAGACACTTCTCCTCTTACCTTATAGAGGCATCTGCCCCTCTGCGTTCACATAAAGGTTGGCTGTGAAGGAAACTGCGTTCATTTGCACGACATCTGGTCAGACACCAACATGATCACAAGTTTACTTTTCAGGAAGATGAATCATGCTGCATCATGGAGTGTGGCCTTTAGGAAGGCGAGGGAGCACTCCAGGTGAATATGTAGGCGCATCACCCAAGAGCTACCCTAGATTAGTTAAAGCAAAGAGAATGTGAAATGACAATTGAAGGGGCAGTAGGAAACTACACAGGATGTGGCGTGAGACAGTAAAGTGTCAAAAATGACTCTTGGATTGCTTCTGCTCAGGTCACAGAGTAAATGACAGAGAAATTGACTGAAAGAGAAATTACAGAAGAAACAGCCATTTAGATAGATGGCCAAGGTGATAAACATGAACATGCTGGCGGGTTTGGGGAAGTTTTCAGTAGAGATAAAAAGATAAGCTCAGAAGAAGGTTTCTAAGATGCAAAGGAAGATTTTAAAATCAGTCTTAAAGTGGCATAGATGAATTTATTGAATATTATTCAAATAGTTATTGAGATGATGCAAACAGAATACATATTTAGGACAGAAAAAAGTCAGGTACTAAGCTTTAGAAATGCACAGCCCAGTGACCATAATTATTTATTAGATTTATGATACAGAATTTATATCTAAAAAGTAGCTTGTATGGAAAAACTGATTGTCCAAACCCATTTCACCTCAAGTCAGTGTCTGTAGCCTATTTCATTATTTGTTCCTGAGAAATACCACAAGTGACAAAGAAAAGCAAATACATAGCTAGACAGAAATGATATATACACAATAATTATTATTTCCACAGACACATGTATATTTCTCGAGTCATAATATCAAAAATATCAGCATTAGAGAGTTTTCTTTAATATTAAAAGATCAATATGTCTTGCGACCAACTATATTCAATTATATTTAGATAAAAATGAAGTTTGTAAAGCCCTAGGAGGATGACAAACTCCACAAGAATAATTTTACAATTATTCAACTTAAATAATTTCTCCCTAGGAGAATTTTCACTTCAGTTTGATACTGATCTCCATTTGGTATGATTTTCCCCTTGCTTAGGTGTTTTTCTGAAAGACATCTATTTCACAAAAGGATTAGTAGTTTCACTTAACAGTGATTTCATGTTGCACTGGTTGTGAAATTGAACTAAAAGTCAATAACATGATATACTATTCCCTTTGGAATAGTATTTCACCTGGATATGAATTTCACATTGGAAAAATGGAAATAATGATTATCCTGCACTTGGAAATCTGAACATAGAAACACCAAAAGTATTCACAGAGGGATATATATTTACAAAATGTTAACTTTTAAGAACCTTCACTCATGGGAAAATGGCTTTGCCTACATTTATTAAAAACTACTTATCTCTTTTAACTTCTGTGTTGAAAAATAAGTGATATCAAATCCTATGAAGGGCAAGCCTATAAAATCTAACCCATTCCAACAAAAGTCTTAGACTCAGGCTATAATTCAGAAGCTATATTGAAATAATTGGAAACTGATATTTCTAAGAATAGACTGGGAAAGTGAAATTTCTTAAGCTATGAAAAATCATTTCCCAAGAGAATAGGCAGACAAGTAACAAGTCACAAACTGGGAGAAAATATTTGCAAAATACAATTCTGATAAAAAGACTCTTACCCAAAATGTACCAAAAAATCTCTCAAAAAATCAATAATTAAACAATCTAATAAAATAGTAAAAGATTTCAACAAATATCTTACCAAAGAAGATATACAGATGGCAAATAAACATATGAAATGATGTTCCATACCACATGTTATCAGAGACACGCAAATTACAACAAGAAACCACTACACACCTCTCCTAATATCTGGCAAAAATCCAGAACACTGACAACAAATGCTGGCAAGGATGTGGAGCAGCAGGAACACCGATTCATTGTCAGTGGAAATGCAAACTGGTGCAGCATTTGGAAAGACAGTCTAGTGGTTTCTTATAAAACTGAACATACCCTTACCATAAAATGCAGCACTTAGGCTCCTTGGCATTTACCCAAGGAAGTTAAAATCCTACTCCCACAAAACCCTGTACATGACATTTATATTGACTTTCTTCATAATCGCCAAAACCCAGAAGTGATTCTGATGTCCTTCAGTAGATGCACGAAAACATTCGAACAATGAAATATTATTAGGACTAAACAGAAATGAGCTATCGAGCCACAAGAAGACATGGAGTACACTTTTACTTCTGCTTCATTGACCTGCTTCATAAAGCCTTTGACTGTATGGATCACAACAAACAGTGGAAAATTCTTCAAGAGATGGGAATACCAGACCACATCACCTGCCTCCTGAGAAACCTGTATGCAAGTCAGAAGCAACAGTTAGAATTGGACTTGGAACAACAAACTGGTTCCTAATTGGGAAAGAATTATGTCAAAACTGTATATCATCACCTTGCTTATTATTTAACTTATAAGCAGAGTACATCATGCAAAATGTCAGGCTGAATGAAGCACAAGGTGGAATCAAAAATGTAGGGAGAAATATCCATAACCTCAGCTATGCAGATGACACCATCCCTATGGCAGAAAGTGAAGAGGAACTAAAAAGCCTTTTGATGAGGGTAAAAGAGGAGAGTTGAAAAGTTGGATTAAAACTCAACATTCAGAAAACCAAGATCTTGGCATCAGGTCCCATCACTTCACGGCATATAGTTGGGGAACAATGGAAACAGTGAAATAATTTATTTTCTTGGGCTCCAAAAACACTGTGGAGGGTGACTGCAGCCATGAAATTAAAACACACGTGATCCTGGGAAGAAAAGTTATGACCAACCTAGACAGCATATTAAAAGCAGAGACATTACTTTACTGACAAAGGCCCATCTAGTCAAAGCTATGGTTTTTTCCAATAGTCATGTATGGATGTGAGAGTTGGACCATAAAGAAAGTTGAGCGCCAAAGAAATGATGCTTTTGAACTGTGGTGTTGGAGAAGACTCCCTTGGACTGCAAGCAGATGCTACCAGTCAATTCTGGGAGGACTGATGCTGAAGCTGAAACTCCAATACTTTGGCCATCTGATGCTAAGACCTGACTCATTGGAAAAGGCCCTGATACTGGGAAAGATAGAAGGCAGGAGGAGTAGGGGGTGACAGAAGAAGAGATGGTTGGATAGCATCACCGACTTGATGGACATGGGTTTGAAAAAGCTCTGGGAGTTGGTGATGGACAGGAAAGGCTGGTGTGCTGCAGTCCATGGAGTCTCAAAGAGTCAGACACGACTGAATGACTGAACTGAAGTAAAAGATGACATTCTGCAAAAGACTAAACCATGGAGATAGTGAAAAGATCAATGGCTACCACCATTTGGGTGGGTGAGTGATGAATAGGCAGAGCACAGAAAAAAAAATTAAGGCATTGAAAATACTGTATGATACCATAATAATGGATAGATGCCATTATACATTTGTCCAAACCTATAGAATATGCAGTACTAGTAATGAACCCTAAGGTAAACTCTGTACTTAGGATGCTTATGCTTCATTGATGCAGATTTTTCCATTTTCATTCTGGTGAGGGATGTTGATAACTGGAGATGCTATGCATGTGTAGGGCACAGGGTATGTGGGAAATCCCTGTAACTTCCTCCCAGTTTTGCTGTGAACCTAAAACTCCTCTTAAAACAAACAAATTCTTAAGGGCTTCCCTGGTGGCTCAGTGTTGGAGAATCTGCCTGCCAATGCAGGAGACATGGGGTCAATCCCTGGGCCAGGAAGACCCCACTTGCTGTGGAGCAAAAATGCCACAACCATTCAGCCTGTGCCTTAGAGCCCATGCATCACAACCACTGAGCCCATGTGTCATATCCACAGAAGCCTGCACTCCCAGAGCCTGTTGCCGCTGCTAAGTCGCTTCAGTCATGTCCAACTCTGTGTGACCCCATAGACAGCAGCCCACCAGGCTCCCTCGTCCCTGGGATTCTCCAGGTAAGAACACTGGAGTGGGTTTCCATTTCCTTCTCCAATGCATGAAAGTGAAAAGTGAAAATGAAGTCCCTCAGTCGTATCCGACTCTTAGCAACCCCATGGACTGCAGCCCACCAGGATCCTCTGTTCATAGGATTTTCCGAGCAAGAGTGCTGGAGTGGGGTGCAATTGCCTTTTTGTGCCTGTACTCCACAACAAAAGAGGCTGCCACTAGAGAGTGGCCTCGACCCACCACAACCAGAAAAAGCCAGTTCAAGAACGAAAACCCAGCACAGCCTAAATAAATAAAACTATAAAAAATAAAATAAAATCTTTTTAAAAGTTGTGATAATAGGGATGAAATTTGCCCCTTCTGTATTTAAGTTGCACTCTATGTGTGAATGAAGGTGTTCTGCCTTGTATATCTTACCATTTTAGCTTTACATTGCCTTGTAATAACAAGAATTTTGCTTTGATTAACTAAAGACAGACCATTGTTGATCCACGCCTCCACCAGAGTCTCCCAAACATTCACAGGCAAGTCTGACTCAGTCTCTTATACGGAGTCACTGCTCCTTTTTCCTGGGTCCTGGTGCTCAAAAGGTTTTGTTTGTACCCTGCAAGAGTCTATGTTTCCCCAGTCCTGTGGAAGTTCTGAAATCAAATCCCTCTGACTTTCAAAGTCAGATTCCATGGGGATTCTCAGTCCCTTTGCCAGAGCCCCAGGTTGGAAAGTCTGCTGTGGGGCTTAGAACTTTTGCAAAAGTGCAAGAACTTCCAAAAACTAAGATCATGGCATCTGATCCCATCACTTTGTGGCAAAAAGATGGGGGAAAAATGGAAACAGTGACAGATTTATTTTCTTGGGCTCCAAAATCACTGTTGACAGTGACTGCAGCCATGAAATTAAAAGATGCTTGCACCTTGGAAGAAAAGTTATGACAAACCTAAACAGTGTATTAAAAAGCAGAAACATGACTTTGCTAGCAAAGTTCCGTCTAGTCAAAACTATGGTTCTTCCAGTAGTCATATATGGATATGAGTTGTACCATAAAGAATGGTAAGCGCCAAAGAACTGATGCTTCAGAACTGTGGTGTTGGAGAAGACTCTTGAGAGTTCCTTAAACGGCAAGGAGATCAAACCAGTCAATCCTAAAGGAAATCAACCCTAAATGTTCACTAGAAGGACTGATGTTGAAGCTGAGGCTCCAGTACTTTGGCCACCTGATGTGAAGAGCTGACTCATTTGAAAAGACCCTGATGTTGGGAAAGGTTGAAGGCAGGAGGAGAAGGGGATGACAGAAGATGACATGGTTGGATGGCATTCTCGATTCAATGGACATGAGCTTGAGCAAACTCTGGGAGACAGTGAAGGACAGAGAAGCCTGTCGTGCTGCAGCTCATGGGGTTGCAGAGTTGGACATGACTGAGTGAGTGAACAAGATAAACAACTAAGGGCAGAGGTTGTAGGGAGAATATGGATCTTTTTAGGTTTTCTTATGAAAAAGTAATATTCTACATAAAAGATTATAACATAATTATTATAGAAATAAAACATGACTAGTCTATGGTGAATAATTAATACTAAAATGTATATGGGACTTCCCTGATGGCTCAGTCGGTAAAGAATCTACCTGTAATACAGGAGACTATCTAAAACGCAGGAAACCCAGGTTCAATTCCCGGGTCAGGAATATTCCTCGTTAGAGGAAATGGCAACCCACTCCATTATTCTCACCTCGGAAATCCCACAGACAGAGGAGCCTGGAAGGCTACAGTTCATGGGGTCATAGAGTCAAACACGCCTTCTGACTAAACCATCACCAAATGGTATATATCCCATTACTATTACAAATCTATAGTACAAAGAATAAAGAATGTTTTGTACAGGGACAGACAAACCTGGATAGACTTTGTGAGACCAGATCAGAAAAATGCTAGAAATTACTTTAAAATGATATTCCTTTTTATCTTGCATCACTTAATGAAACAAAGGTTATTTTAAAATACACAGCAAAGAGCTAAACAGTGGTGTTATCATCAGGATTACTGGCCTGGAGGGAGAAAGGAAGAGGCCAAATTAGACTCCTCTAAAATTTTTGGACAAACTCGGGTTCCAATTTTAACACTCCAGGTAGTCACCTTTATGAACTAAGTGAATCAATTTTCACACCTTAAAAATATAGCTTTTATCTCAAATGTTAAGTTTGAGATAACTATTACTAATTTCATAAGTAAAAAATATATGTATATGTATGTGATTATTTTTGTTGTACTGGCCAATCAAACAAAATTAACCAAGAAGGTTGTCTTCACTTGTATGAGTAAAATCCAAGTAATTGGCAATGTGACCATATCCTGTATGGAAAATAAAATATAATATCCTCAATTTTAAAAAATTAATGATACACAATGATTCATGTCTATTGAAATTAATACTGTGAAACATATACACAATAATGTAAATCAATTGAAATTAACACTAATTTCACATTATACACTATTATATTATTTCATATTATGAACTCCATTTATAAACCCGGAGGTAAAAGAATTGGAAACAAATTTAAACACAGATGCTTACAATTACCTGAAAAAAGTTGGTTTTATTACTTGTAAGGGCTTAGTAAGTTCCATTAATAATTTGTCTCCATATATTTTTTCTGAATCAAATGTATTTACAAGTTGCACATAAGAGTTTTAACAAAAGAGGCCATTACATGTGCTATGGCATTTCATTGCTTTTTTAAATCAGAATGGCAAAGCTTTTGTTAAAAATAATAAAAAGTCATAGATAAATTTTGGGGAAATGCTCTTTGTGTAAATGCAAATTGGTAAAATGTTTCTAATGGGAAGTTTGACATTAAGTATCAAAATATAAATTGTGCATAGAATTTGATGTAGAAATCTCATTTTTGGAACTTACACTGATACAATGACATATGTGTAAAACATGTCCACACAAGAAGGTTCATCACAGCATTATCTTAAATAATGAAAAAGGAGAAAAAACCCAAACTCTAAGAGGATTAATTAAATAAATCATGAAATAATTTGCAGACACTGGGTACTATGCTCAAGAAATCTATTGATATGGAAATATTAAAGTTTGATATTAATAGGATCTCATATTTCATATTATAAATATGATTAAATTTATTTTAAAGCATTATGCAATTTTATGTAATTTCAAATAGACCAATTATTGCAATAATCCCATGAGCTATTTTTGTCTCCTTTTAAACAAAAAGATTCAGAGGAGTTCATCCCAATCAGAATTACACAAGTAAAAGTTATATGATACAATAAATCACAAATTTAATATTAACAAATTTTCCATTTGTTAGTGGCTTCATATCTTTAGGTCAAACTGGAAATAAATGATAGCACTTCACTAAATTCAGTGAAAAAAGTAATGGGCAAGTAAAATATACAGGACTGATCCCATTAGTGTGAGCACAAAATCCAATTACCAAGTCTCTTTTTCCCTTTGGATATATGTCAGCTTCATGAAGAAAATAAGCTATATATTATTTCATTGTTAATTTTGCCTCTCAAGGCCATTACCCTGAAATTAACCAGGTCTGCTGCTTATCAAAGCAACATTTTGACTGTTTCTGACTCTGACATGTCTATTTCTGAAAAGAGTGGAAAGTGGAAATGTCTTGTAATTTATCCGCTGGCTATTGTTAAGGGAAAAAAGGTATCTATGCAAACTGAAGCTTTTATATAAGAAAAATTAAACTGTGTTGCCACCTGTTACTCTGCAGTGAAGAAAACATTTCTGAGAAATTAAAATCTTTAGGCAATTCATAGACTCTACAAAGCAGAGGGATGTTTATCAAATGAGGTGTGTCATACAATTAATGTAAAACTGTAGCCAAATCTTTGTTCTATAATCTTGTCGCCTGAGGCTATAATACAAATGAGGAAAGGCGGTCAGTAGAGACAGGAAACATTTCAAACACTGAATCTTGCCCCAAACTCCAAAAATCAACATATTCAGGATAGATGTTCTTTGCCTTTTCACATTATGAGCAGGGATAGATATAGGAGCTTATTTAAGGAAATGGCAATCCACTCCAGTATTCTTGCCTGGAGAATCCCATGGACAGAGAGGCCTCGTAGGTTACAGTCCATGAGGTCGCAAAGAGTCGGTCACGACTGAGCGACTTCACCTTCACCATTCTACTTAATGATGAATTCCATCTTGCAGATACATCCATGGCAAGTTAAAGCCATGTTGCTATGGAAATCTCCCTAGCTGTTGAGAGAGGAATAAAAATGCTCAAGTTATTTATTCTATTGAATTATACTTTTACATTTAATGCTATTAATATTACATGGTAAACAACTGTATTGTTATGTATCAAGTAGTATCCTAAGTTCTTAGAAGAAATTCAAAGATGAATAAAAAACAAATTTCACAGGTTAAAAAAAAAAGATCTAGAAGGAGAGACAATAAAATTCTCAAGTTAGAAGTGATTAGACATTTTGCAGAGGCTATGCAAGTTCAGAGGAACACNCAAGTAGTATCCTAAGTTCTGAGAAGAAATTCAAAGATGAATAAAAAACAAATTTCACAGGTTTTAAAAAAAGATCTAGAAGGAAAGACATTAAAATTCCCAAGTTAGAAGTGATTAGACATTTTGCACAGGCTATGGAAGTTCAGAGGAACACGATAGCTTCCAGTTCTGTGGATCAGAAAGAAGAATGTGTGCATGCCAAATTTTGACTTATGATCAAAATTTAGAATTTAAAAATTTAAAGATGGTGCAGTTTAAGCAATTCCAGAGGGGGCTCAAAGTATGAACAAAGGTACACAATGAGTAAATTAAAGTGGGAAAAAGACAGTTTTCCTAATGTCCAATCTACTTGAAACAACACACTCTGGAAGAAAAATCTAGAAAATCAGACTGAAACCAGATGTGGAAGATGCTGAAAGTCATCCAAAGAAGTTTACATAAAATTTAGGAAGAAAAAAAAACATACAAGGTCCTAGGACAGAAAGTATAATGAGATTATATCTGTTCTCAGTAAGACTCTTCTAAGATATACGAGATGAGTTGGAGAGAAAAAAGAATCTGGAGACAGCATAGTTAGTGAAGACAAATGTGTTAGGTTAGCTGGATACTTGGGTAATGCTGGTTGATTTGTGTCATCCTTGTTGTTCAGTCACTCAGCTGTGTCTGACTCTTTGCAACCCCATGGACTGCAGCACACCAGGCTTCCCTGTCCTCCACCATCTCCTTGAGCTTGCCCAAAATCATGTCCAGCAGTGATTCCATCGAACCATCTCTTCTGTCATCCCCTTCTCTTCCTGCCTTCTATTTTTCCCAGAATCAGGGTCTTTTCCAATGAGCTGGCTCCTCGCATCAGGTGGCAAAGTACTGAAGTTTCAGCTTCAGCATCAGTTCTTCCAATGAATATTCAGGAAATACTGATTTCCTCTAGGATTGACTGGTTTGATCTCCTTGAAGTTCAAGGGACTCTCAAGAGTCTTCTCCAACACCACAGTTCAAAAGTGTCAGTTCTTCAGGGTTCAGCCTTCTTCATGGTCCAACTCTCACATCCATACATGACTACTGGAAAATGCATAACTCTGACTAGATGGACCTTTGTCAGCAGAGTAATGTCTCTGCTTTTTTAATATGCTGTCTAGGGTGGTCATAGATTTTCTTCCAAGGAGCAAATGTCTCTCAGTTTTATGGCTTCAGTCACCATTTTGCAGTGATTTTGGAGTCCAAGAGAATAAACTCTTTCACTGTTTCCATAGTTTTCCATCTACAGGCCAAGAAGTGATGGGACCAGATGCCATGATCTTACTTTTCTGAATATTGAGTTTTAAGCCAGCCTTTTCACTCTCCTCTTTGACTTTCATCAAGAGGCTCTAGTTCTTCTTCACTTTCTGCCATAAGGTTGGTATCATCTGCATATCTGAGATTATTGATATTTCTCCCAGCAATCTTGATTCCAGCCTGTGATTCATCCAGCCCAGTATTTCACGATATATTCTATATATAAGTTAAATAAACAGGGTGATAATATACAGCCTTGACATACTTGTTTCCCAATTTTAAACCAGTCTGTTGTTCCATGCCTGGTTGTAACTGCTGCTTCTTGACCTACATACATGTTTCTCAGGAGGCAGGAAGATGGTCTGGTATTCCAATCTCTTTAAGAATTTTCCATAGTTCACTGTGATAAATATACATAATTTATGAGCTATATACATATGTAAGGGATATCTAAATGAGACCTGATAATACATTATCTTCATGCATGTATGCATGCTAAGTCGGTTCAGTTGTGTCTGACTCTTTGAACCCAATGGATTGTAAGCCTGCCAGGCTTCTCTGTCCATAGGATACTCCAGGCAAGAATACTAGAGTGGGCTTCCATTCCCTCTTCACAGAATCTTCCTAACCCAGGGATTGAAACTGTGTCTCTTGAGTCTCCTGCATAGGCAAGTGGGTTCTTTACCACTAGTGCCACCTGAGAAGCCCATATTAATTTATATAAATAACATTAATAATACCAACTATAAATGTGAAGTCAAATGGGCCTTTGAAAGCATCACTATGAACAAAGCTAGTGGAGGCGATAGAATTCCAGTTGAGCTGTTTCAAATCCTGAAAGATGATTCTCTGAAAGTGCTGCACTCAATATGGAAAACTCAGCAGTGGCCACAGGACTGGAAAAGGTCAGTTTTCATTCCAATCCCAAACAAAGGCAATGCCAAAGAATGTTCAAACCACAACATAATTGCACTCATCTCACATGCTAGTAAAGTAATGCTCAAAATTCTCCAAGCCAGGCTTCAGCAATACGTGAACCATGAACTCCCAGATGTTCAAGCTGGTTTTAGAAAAGGCGGAAGAACCAGAGATCAAATTGTCAATATCTGATGGATCATGGAAAAAGCAAGAGAGTTCCAGAAAAACATCTATTTCTGCTTTATTGACTATGCCAAAGCCTTTGAGTGTGTGGATCACAATAAACTGTGGAAAATTCTGAAAGAGATGGAAATACCAGACCACCTGACCTGCCTCTTGAGAAATCTGTATGTAGGTCAGGAAGCAACAGTTAGAACTGGACATGGAACAACAGACTGGTTTCAAATAGGAAAAGGAGTACGTCAAGGCTGTATATTGTCTCCCTGCTTATTTAACTTTTATGCAGAGTACATCATGAGAAACAATGGACTGGAAGAAACACAAGCTGGAATCAAGATTGCCAGGAGAAATATCAATAACCTCAGATATGCA
>SJYW01041076.1:8428-33746 GCA_006410735.1 Raphicerus campestris | reverse complement strand
TTTCTTTGGAAGGAATGATGCTAAAGCTGAAACTCCAGTACTTTGGTAACCACATGAGAAGAGTTGACTCATTGGAAAAGACTCTGATGCTGGGAGGGACTGGGAGCAGGAGGAGAAGGGGACAACCGAGGATGAGATGGCTGGATGGCATCACTGACTTGATAGACGTGAGTCTGAGTGAACTCTGGGAGTTGGTAATGGACAGGGAGGCCAGGCGTGCTGCAATTCATGGGGTCACAAAGAGACACAGCTGAGCGACTGAACTGAACTGAACTGATAACATTTACATATGAGAGACTGAGGGCATAGTAATGGTCATAAGCAAAAACTGAGGAATCAATGATAGAAGGTGAAATGTGAGAAATTTTTTTGACACATTGGATTTGATGAGTTTGAGGGATAATCAGCAAGGAATAATGCAACAATTGGCAATGTGGCAATGAGATGGATTTTGGTAATTAATTAGGTGGTTATAGCAGATTGTATTGATATATATATATATGTACACACACACACACACACACACACACATATATATAGGCTTCCCAGGTGGCCTAGTGGTAAAGAATTCGCCTGCCAGTGCAGGAGATTAAGGTTCACTCCCAGGGTCAGGAAGCTCCCTTGGAGAAGGATATGTAAACCCAATCCAGTAGCCTTGCTTGGGAATTCCCATGGCCAGGGAAGCATGGTGGGCTACAGTCCATGAGGTCGCAGAGAGGCGGACATGACTGAACATGCAGGCAGGGAAATATATATATGGTGGTGGTTTACTNTTAATTTAAGAAGTTTATTACTTGAGTGTGTGTATTGCATGTCAGTCACCCGGCTATGTCTAACTCTGTAACTCTAAGTACAATAGCCCGCCAGGCTCCTCTGTCCATGGGATTCTCCAGGCAAGAATACTGGAGTTCGTTGCCTTTCCCTTCTCCAGGGGATCTTCCTGACCCAGAGATTGAATCCGGGTCTCCCACATTGCAGGCAAATTCTTTACTATCTGAGCCACCAGGGAAGCCCCACTACTTACGCAGTCATACATAAAAACCTTACTGTATTTTCTAAGGTTCAGCTTATAATATTTAAAGTACAAATAATAAATAGTGAATATATAGCTTTGTGGTCCAGAAAAAAAACACGATTTATGAAGTGATCTCTACCAACTTCCTTCCATTTTATTTTAAGAATAGAATTATTGGTCTAGNTTACGCAGTCATACATAAAAACCTTACTGTATTTTCTAAGGTTCAGCTTATAATATTTAAAGTACAAATAATAAATAGTGAATATATAGCTTTGTGGTCCAGAAAAAAAACACGATTTATGAAGTGATCTCTACCAACTTCCTTCCATTTTATTTTAAGAATAGAATTATTGGTCTAGGCTGGGAAGAATTTATATTCCTTCAAATAAAAATGAGTATAACCTACTTTTATGATTGCATCATGAAAGGTCACCTAATGTTGGCTTTTCTTTAGTTGAGAAACTTTACAAAATAAAGAGAATTGATGTCTAATTTATGAAATGATGTCTAATTTATGCTAGGATATATGTAGGAAATTTAGGATGGCCACCACCCAAAAAATATCAGAGAAATGCTGAAAAGGGCAGAGATGGTGGAATAAAGAATGAGTTGCAAAATTAGGAAGAGACATGAGGAGATAATACATAGTGCTTATGAGTGTGTGTGTTTAGTTTAAAAAAGCCCATGTAACAAAGGTATTAAGGATGTTAAATCATATTGCTAAAACTGCAAAAGTAAGCATGCCCTGTATCTACCCATTTCCTTTCCCTGTCCCACCAAATTTAGGCTGATACTAGTGTAGTGCTTCTTTTAAAATAAATCATAATCCATACACCACTTACATTACTACAAAACTTGAAAGCCTACCCAATGAGTTTGCATAAATTCTATTTTCATGTTTTATTTCATATACTCTTCCAATTAAATATTTATTAGTATATCTGTATCTACAAATAAGAGTATTCAGATATGATCCTGAATAAATGTATTCATTATATTATTCCCCCAGACATATCTTCCATAAAATAATAATTTCATAGGTTGTTAGAAAAATGCTTGATACCTTTGTTCCTTTAAAGCTATTACAAATACCTTTACAGTAAAGGATTAATGTAATTTGAGATTTTAAATTATATGCAAGGGAAGAACATAGGTTCTGGGATCTGGGAAGCCCATATTTAATTCCTTACAAAATCACTTAAACCAAATAATTTTTGGAAGGAAAAAACTGACTTTTTTAGTTTGTTTTCTCACACATGGAATGAGAAACTTAGAGCTTATATAAGGATAAACTTGAACACGCTGTATAAAGCTATATACACATCTGGCATACAGTAGAGGCTTACTAATGAGAATCACTATCATTAAATATTTTATTTACCCTCCTCATTGTTACTTGTGGGTTCTTTAATATTTCCAATATGTTTCCTAGGTTTCTATATGGTTTCCTACCATATTTGACTCACTTTATTCTTTTTACAAATATTCAGAGGACATTCTTAGAGGGCAAGGTGCCATGTGCTGTGAGATGAACAAAACTTTATCTCAGCCTCAGAAAAGAAAAGAAAATTGAGACACAGACTGTGACAAGCAGCGCACAGATTCTAAGAGCCTTGCAGTATCAGCAACTGCAGACGAATGACACGGTGGTTCTCTGAAGAACACCAAAGGCCTCTAAGTAAAGGCAACTTGAAGAAAAATTATTGATTTACAACTGACTGTGAAGGGTCTTTGTTGCTGTGGGAGGGCTTTCTCTACTTTCGAGGAGCAGGGGTTACTCTAGCTGTGGCGAGCAGTATTCAGCAGCTGTGGCTCAGGTGTGCTCTCCTCCTGGACCAGGGATCAAACCTGTGTCCCCGGCAGTGGCAGGTGGATTCTTAACCACTGGACCAGCCAGGAACTCCCCATAAAGGCAACTTTTAGGCTATGCTTTTAGAGATATTTCAAAAGACAACAACAACAAAAAAGATAGACTAGTAAAAAGTCCAAGAATGGAATGGTTAGATTGCAGAGGCACCCTCAGGGAATGCAGGCACTCAGTTTGTATAAAGGAAAAAAAAATCTGTGTCTTAGAGAAACGATTTACATGCTGCCGTGCTAGGGACTGTGGGCTTACTGGATAAGCAATGGGAAACTAGTGCTCAGGAAAGCACACTTACTTTAATAGTATAGGCTAACAACTCATAATATCCTTCTGTGTAAAGTGTACTGTCTAAAAATCAATTGATTGAAAATTAATGTACGTATGACATTTCTGAATTTCCTGTAGCCAGTCTATAAGTCAAACCTAAGCACCAATGATCAGAAGATTAAAAGGCTCAAGTAGTCAAAGTGATAAATTCAATGGAAGACGTTGCTACTGTCTGATTCCCAGCAGTGCACATATTTGATGACTTCCTGCCTACTTCATAATATTGCAAAGAGAGTTTCTCCAGCAGTAATCTGCAAATTAAGGGAAACCCACTCAGCCTGTCAAAAATTAAATGGTTTAAAATTTTGACGTATCTAGTCAGATATTTTACTAATACTTGCTACAAAGAGTGAAAAGCTGTTCCTTGCCTTTACCCCTTCTCCATTCTAGGAAAAGACATTTCACATTTAAAAGCTGAAACATATATGGATATATATACACATACACAGACAGATACATATATACACACACACACATTATACATGACAGCAAATTATTTTCTAAGGGGAAATACATGGCTAAGAAGAAAAGAAGTAATCTTGTTATGTGTTGAGGAAAAAGTTGATCGCCTTGGTGAGATTTTTCTTTGCCTCTTTCCCTTTTGATTCTGGGTAACTTATAAGAGGGTGTGTCACGTTATCCCTAGTAGGAATGTGAATCTAGATGTAACAGCAGAATTAAATAAACTTTAATTTGTATCATGGCTTAAGTATCTGATTGAGTAATACATCGTAAAAGGAATGGAATCACTGGTTCTTAAAACAGTGCAGGGCACTGTTTGCTGTGTCTGCGACGTATTTGGATGTAACAGAGTTTTGATTCAGGCATATATAGCCTGAATGTGTATTTTATTCTTTCTTTTTAGGAATCAGTGCCCTCAAATACAAAGGGCGTGTAAGCATCTTCTTTCTTTTGTGTATTTTAAGATTACATTGTAATCTTAATAAGAAGATGCATTCTTCTCATTATATCAAAATTCCACTACTCAGATCGTGCGAGTCCCTACTAACGTATTTTGAATATTCTGTTGGTCCACATAAAGTGAACAAAATATTTTTAGCCAAAGATGTACATTGATTCCAGTTGAAATGTTGTTTTAAAAACTATAGAACCTACTTGTATTGCTATCTTCCATGACTGCTACCCTGCCCTACATACTTTTGTACAGGATTGAATACTGAACTCTATCAGATGGTGAGGAAAGGGAAGGCTAGCTCAGGAGAAAAGTCAGATATGTTCATACAAGATGGCAGCACAGAAATTTGAAACATGAGGGGGGAAAAAGTCAATTCAATGGTCATTTTCCTCTATGTGAAAATGTTCAGCTAAAGTAAAGAAAAACCACAAATAGTCAATTAATAACAGATATTATATAGACTATGAGGTTAGATGTGGTGTTAAATAGTCTTTACCAAAGTAAAAAGAGAAGTTGATCTTTTGATTTGGTTGATACATTTAGCTTTACTCATTTCTATTATACAAACAAGCTTAATTCTAATTAAGTATATAAAGGCATTAAAATTTAAAATATTTTTTAATTTTTAAAACGTAAAAGACCATTTCACTTGCTTCTGAAGCTTGGTAAACTGAAAATTTCACTTTATCAAGGCAAATCAGTGTTCTGGTTTCCTACAATAACAAAAAAGTACATTTAAGACATACAATCGTGAGATGTGACTAGCAAGTAATGTGACTGATTTGTCAACCAGCATACTAAACTAAACATTCAAACCAGCATTATATTTCTAAGCAGCCACTATGGGAGATCAGACACATTTCAATGGTGCTGCCACTGCTCAACGCGTTTCCAACCTTTCCTTTAGAAGGCTCTCAGAAATAATTTATGAGCCACACAATGCGCAGGCTCACTGCTTTATAAATTACACTTCATGCAGCAGCAACTTGAGGCAAAGCAGAAATGAAATATGCAATTTTCTCTTTTCTTTGTTTACAAAAAGAAACAAATGTTAAATTATTAAGGCCCCCGATAAACTGCTTTTATAAGCTTATTATTTAAATCTAAAAAGACAATTGCAAAAATAATAAACATAATCATCATCATTGTTCTTTTCCCCTTCGAATCTGCCTGGGGACATAATATGAACCCATAATCAGTTCAGCTGTGTTGTAAGCTGCCTCACTCTCCTAACTTCATGCTTGATGGTCCTGTTTGTTCTTCCAATGACCACCTTGGCAAACTCCAGTATTTTATTTCTCCTCATTTTTCACAACCTCTTAGTCACCTGACATTCTTGATCATCCTTTTTCCCATCAAAAATGCTATGTACAGCATTCTTAAAAGGAAATTCCACACCACCACTCTACATCCTTTGTTCATGTAAGTGTTGCTGATCATACAGAGTTACAAAAGCATTTAAATATTTCTTGAATACATGGTTAAGAACTCTGTTCTTGGCTCTGCTTTTCTGTGCTGTTCCCTGTGTTAAGCTAAATATTACACATTTAACTATCACTTCACTTCCACTTTTCACTTTCATGCATTGGAGAAGGAAATGGCAACCCACTCCAGTGTTCTTGCCTGGAGAATCCCAGGGACGGTGGAGCCTGGTGGGCTGCCATCTATGGGGTCGCACAGAGTTGGACACGACTGAAGCGACTTAGCAGCAGCAGCAGCTACTCAAATATCAGGTGCCACTACTCAGACTTAGTCCATTCATACCACTTTCTAGTTATGCAACCTTGATCAAGTTCTCTGACCTTCTGAGTCTCACTTTCCTCATGTGTAAAATGAGGATAAAATAACAGTCTATCTCATAGAGTAATGATCAAGGAAATCATGCTTAGGAATTCTTTGTTATATTTTAAGGGTTCAATTATTTCAACTACTATGATCCCCTTCACACACCAATACTTCATGATATCCTCACTTGGATATCATACAATCCATTCAGCAGATATTTTTATAGATATAAACTTTGTCTAGAAGTTGCATCAAAATAAAATGTTATGCTTTCACAAAACATGGATCTATTAGTTTAATAGATTAAATTTTGTAAGAGAATTAAATTCTTTTAAAATGACTTTTCTCCTACTTAAAGGTACTGAAGGGTAGAAGGAAATAGCCTTTTTAAATTAACAGAGAGGCTTCATATACATGTAAAAGCTCTGTGTTGTCTTGGGGTATGCTGTCAAAAATGCTGTGACTTCTGACTGACAGGAAATTTAATCAAAACTCTGCCAACGTACTGTGTATCCCTAAACTTTCTTTTACCTATTGATTTCCCTAAACTGGCTTTTCTTTTGCTATTACCATGGTCACTAGGGAACACCATTCTTTCAGGCTATCAGGTTTGAAATCTGGTCCTCTGACCTTCTCTCTTGCACCCCTTCTACACAGCCACCAGAATACTGATGGCTACTCTTCCATTCTTCTACAATTGTCCTTATCCAAACCCTTGGCATCTCATATGTGGACCACTTTATTATCACATTCTTTTAATTCATTCCACATACAAGTTCATCATGCTAATTTTCCAGAATCATCAATCTCAGATTGCCTGATTAAAGTTTTATATTCCTATCATGCACGTCATTTTGTACACCTATCATAACTCATTATACAAAGTAAACATTCAAAAATTCATAGAATAAATCTCAACTCCTTACACAGAAACCCCCAAGCCCCATACTACATCTTAACCACCATTATTTAACATTTACCACTCTGTGAATGCCAAATAAGGGAAAAGAATAAGAAACAAACGTACAGATACTATATGTAAGATGTCTTGGCTTAGCATATTTTCATTTGGTTTCACACAATAACCCGTGAAAGAGGCCACATCTCCATTTCAGTAGCAAAGAGGCTCAGAGATGTCAAGATTACTGTTCAGTAGGAAGGATCCACATTTTATGTGAACGGAGTACTCTGGTCTCAAAATTCATGCCCATTTTATTTCATTCCTGTCTTCTTTTAAGCAGCATTTTTTAAAGATTAGAGTTCCATGGATGCATTAGTTTCCTACTGCTTCTGTAACAATGGTCACAAATTGAGAAGCTCAGAACAATACAAATTTGTTATCTTAGAGACCAGGAGGTCAGAAACCCCAGATCAGCTTTACTGGACAGTGCTGGTTGCTTCTGCAGGCTCTGAGAGGAAAACTAGTTTTTCTGCCTTTTTCAGCTTCTAGAAGCCACCTGCATTCCCTGGCCCGTTCACACACCACACTAGCCTCTTGCTTCTGTCCTCATGTATTTTATGACTGGTCTGAACCCTCCTGGCCCTCTCTTGTAAGGACCCTTGTATTACACCGGGCCCATCTCGCTAACCTAGAATCATCAACCTCCATTTGCCATGTAGGGTAACACACCCACAGGTTTCAGGCTATAGGGACATGAACCTCTTTGGGGGCCATCATTCAGCCTGCCACACTGGGCAGGAGCTCTGATGGCAGAGTCTGAGTCCCCTGAAACTAAGAGCTGTTGATAATTAGATGTCCTAGCAACACCAACATGACAATCTTCTCTCAAGGCGTATTGAACACAGTTAAGAATCATTTAGCTTAAGAAGCAAGTTTATTTACTCACCTGCTCATTTTACTATGAACTTTCAGGTTGGTAAATAAAACTCAATTCTGTTCTTCCTGAGCAATTAAAAGAAGCTTGAAAAGCATAGGAAGTACACATTAAATAACAATTTATGTGTGTGGGAGGAGTTATGAGAAGGAATATACTTGCAATTGCATTGAACTCAAAACACAGATTTCATTTAAGTTTTACTCTAAAATTAGTTTACTCTTGGCTCTTATTTCTTGTAGATTTAGTATGGTTTTTACTATGAGGATCTTTAAATTTGGACAGCTTATTTTTCTAAAATGTTCTACATTCAAGGCATATGTTTATATACTTTATAAGTTAGTACTTCATTATCCCCCTTCAGCAAAACAACAAGCCTAAATATGTTTAATGATTCTGTTTTTGCATCTCATAAGAACATTACTTAATGGTGCTTGAATTAACCAAATGAATGGAGCTAACTGATGGCTTCCTTTCTTAATGATACTGACTTTTTAGGTCATTGCTTCTGCTTTTTTTGGTCTCATTAGCCCAGGGCCACTTGCCTAGGGAATGTCCTCTGGCATTTCTGTAGATCAATGAAACGGGGATGCTTCCATGCTAACTCCGGGACAAGCAGTTTTTCTGCCATCTTCTGACTCCTATTTCTTCCACCCTGAAAATTGTCAATCTTTCAGGAGTGTTTAATTTACATTAAGGGCCATAAATATACACTGGCAGAATTTTACTACCAAAGAACTTTATCATATTGGCATAAAAGCTTGATGAAACATGGGGTTATAGGTACAAAATTTCAACTACAAATAAAAATACCAATATAAGTCCTTTACCTTGATAAATATATTCAGCTATTATTATCTCAAACATTACCATTGCATAAAGAAATATTGGCACAGAATGCCTTGAGTTTCATGGTAAAATAAATTGACAAATGTATGTTATTAAACTATAACAAATGCACAATTTTTTCAAAAGTATGATGCCTTGTGCTAGAATATTTTAGCTCATGAATAAGATTGGAAAAATCTTAAAAACATATACTTAAAATAAGAGTATTAAAACACATATACTTAAAATATATATACTTAAAACATATATATAAACATATATACACATATATACTTTTTAAAATGTACACATTTTGTACACTTATATACATATGAACACATATATAACATGTGTACACACATACACATGTGTGTATATATGTATATACACGTATGTGTGTACGCATGTGTACTATACATATGTATATGTGTATATACGCATGTGTGTATGTGCACATATGTATATGTATATATTTATGTGCATATATATGCATGTGTATGTGTGTATATATGCACACACGCACATGTACATATGCATGTGTACATGTGTGTATACATGTGTGCATATGTACGTGTATACACACATGTAACATATGTGCACATGGATACTTTAAATATATATATACTTAAAACACATACATACTTAAAGTATATATACACATATATACCTAAAATACATATTACTTAAAAATCTTAAACACATATACTTAAGAGTATTAAAAAAAGTCTTTCTCAGACTTTGAGAACTGAAGAAGAGAAACAAAATGACTTTTTAGTCAGATTAAAGACCTAAAGGTATACAGAACTACATGTTTTTTCCTGAGTTGATTTAACCTCACGTGAACAACAGTTGTCTTGGAAATGGAGGTATATGAGCTTTAGAAACCAAACTTCCAAAAGGAATTTGTTCCAGTTATGCTACAGACTGGAGGAAATGGCACACTTATTCACAGAGTTATTTGTTACTTAGAAGTTTAAGTGTTCTGACCAGTGAAAAGTTAACAACAAAAAGAAAAAAACTGAGGACAGCTTGATTTAAAGAATGCCAGTCTGCGACCCAGGGGATAGCTATTTGCATACTAATTGTACTGTTCCTGCTGTCGCATTCCCTTCAGCTGGAAGATCAGTCAGAAAGAGAAATTTGGCATCATCTGTGACAGTCAGACAGTGGAACGAAAAATGCCGGTGAAGTGAGTTGCTGTTTAAAGTTCTTTTTATCTCAGAAGATGTACAAATGAAAACACTTGAGTCTCCATGAGTCTCGATTTTGCATTTCTTTCATTTATTATAAATATGTTAATTGTCTTCCCTCCTGATTTATACTTTTTCTCCTTTCTCAGTTGATTTTTCCTTCTTTTCTAAAATCTGTCCACAGTGCATGTGTTTACAGTTAATTCTTTACATTTACTAAAATAAGGCAAGGTTACAAAGTGGAAAAAACCCACTCTATGTGAGGCTCTCCCAAATTATTCAACATTCAGTTTAAAGACCTAAGATATACACGATCCTAGCAAAAATTATTCGGACTGAGAAACTTGAACACAGATATATCTGTTGATAAGGCAGCAGCTGTCACTTCCTGAAGCACTCGGCTCCTTGTGTGAATCTCCCACTTGCTAACTGAGTGTGGAGAGCTCAGTTGCTGGAGCCCACATTTTCTTTAATGGAATACAACAAGTTCTAGCGGGCACCATTAGCAAGATAACTGGTAGCTTTCACACAGTTCCCATCTGGCCTGACTCTACTCTGGACACGTAATATGAGGACTGCTGGCCTTGATGGCACTCACATAAGGAAGGAAATCAGCCCAAACCCCATGAAATGCTAAGTGTGATTCTGGTTCCAGATACACAAGTGAAATTTTCATGGCAAGTCATACACACACACAAGTTACCCTGACCATGCATCACATTTTACAGGAAATATATGCACACACACAAAGGAGACGAGCTGGACAAAAGTTTTGTAAAGTTGCAACTAAAACACAAATAAAAGACNCTGCTGGCCTTGATGGCACTCACATAAGGAAGGAAATCAGCCCAAACCCCATGAAATGCTAAGTGTGATTCTGGTTCCCGATACACAAGTGAAATTTTCATGGCAAGTCATACACACACACAAGTTACCCTGACCATGCATCACAATTTTACAGGAAATATATGCACACACACAAAGGAGACGAGCTGGACAAAAGCTTTGTAAAGTTGCAACTAAAACACAAATAAAAGACAAAAAAAGAAAACCAAGAGAGACAGAGAGGAAAGCGGGAGGGAGGGAAATGTACAATGTCCATTTATTTATGGTACCGCATGTCAAGTAAGTTCAACCCAGTCAGTATGTATGCTCTGAAGCCAGCCACCCTATTTATCCCCCAATTTTAATTCAACAGATTTTTCTTAACACTGGTATAGTTACATTTCTAAAATTTTAAAACCTATATGTCAGTCACATCTAAAATAAGAAAGGTCCTATTTTGGTTTGACAGCATACAAAACTGAAGAATCACTGTCTTCTGAAAAACTTTCTATTGAGTAGAAATTAAAATTTAACTATGTAGAGGAAATATTTGCTGTGACAGGTAATAAATCCTATTATAGGAAAAGCACTCTAAAATTTATTTGACACATTATATATGTTCCAAAATGTGAACAAAGTATATAAGCATATGTATATTGACTCATCTATGCCAAGAAGAATTGTGAAAAAAGTTTGTGTATTTGAAACACAAAAATACACCTGTGTTTGAACTCTAACTGCTCATTAATATATATGTGATATTACACCAGTTATTAACATCCCTTCTTCTTACTCATCAGTAACATGGGATTAAAACAGACTGTCATTTTCAAAATTAAAAAAGGTAAAGTATGTGACATGTTCAGCACAATATGATATAGACTGTAAACATCTGGTACATTGCTATGCATTTTTGTGCTATTATAAAAATTGTCTTTCAGTTTATTCACATATAGCAATAAATTACTCTTCCACAGAATTACATATAATCAACCCCCAATTTTTTATTTGGACAGCAAATTAACACTGTTTCTTAATGAATTTGAAAAGCATTGCCTTACAACTAACCCTTCCATTCTATCAGGTTTGAAATTGAACCTTTAAGTCAAATTTGAACTCTTAGAAAAGAGTGAGCGGAGGGCATTCCAGGCACAGTCACACACAGCAGCGGGTATTTATTCAGAGGGCTGAAGGACAACTTTTTTCCTTTATAATATCCTAGTACCTCTAATTCTATTATCACTAATATTCTATACCTATAGAATACCTATAATATTTTAGTATAATCTCTCTAATTCAAAACATAAGAAATTTTCTTTTGTCTTTGGTTCTACACCAGCTCCAAGACTTTGCTCTCTTTTTCCTGTTTTTACTGTTTCCCNCACAAAGCAATAGAATGTAAACGCATAGGGACTGCATCACACTAGCATAGTTAAGATTAGTCACCTTGATATGCAAATATAAATTTTATAAGAATGACTGGATGTGAGACTATCAATCTTTTTAATAGAAACCTTCAATTAGATCATTCCTTTCCATAGCTAATAAGTAATTTGCACATCACAGCTACATCATCCAAGATTTTTCTTCTGGGTAGCAGCTGTTTTCTATGGATGGGGGCTTATTTCATTAGGATCTTTGCTTATTAAGGGGAATAATGCATGATATATTTACATCTCAGAAAGTTTATATCAGAACTTGATTTATTATTTCTACATCACATCCCCCAAAGTATACCTTCTTCAGAAGACTTAAGTCAATAAATTTTTTGACTGTTTTGGAAAAGATATTACTCTGTCCTGACAGATACCTAGATTTAAATAAATCAACCCAGATGGAAGCATACGTTTNGAACTTGATTTATTATTTCTACATCACATCCCCCAAAGTATACCTTCTTCAGAAGACTTAAGTCAATAAATTTTTTGACTGTTTTGGAAAAGATATTACTCTGTCCTGACAGATACCTAGATTTAAATAAATCAACCCAGATGGAAGCATACGTTTAAAGAGAAATGAAGGCTGTCTCAAAATCGGGTAAAGACTCCTTAAAATACTATAAATAAACATTTTCAAGATCATCCCACATTAAAAATCTTTAAAACTGTAGAGAAACTTAAGATGCATAATTATGAAATGGAATGGAATTTTGTATACTGTGAAAACTTAGAAAATAGTTCTTTCATCACTATTGCTATCATGATAACTCTTCAGGAACAGACTTGTGTAACCCACATAAATTAACAATTAATATAGTTGAGATTAAATTCACTAGGGTCCACAGAGCAATGAGTAATCTCTCTTGTACCTTCATTAGAAATCAAGAATTTGCAAGTATGATCAATACTGTTGGCTAGAACAGTAAATAATTTGCTGGTGTCAAATCACATTTCCCTTTCTTTGCTATTGCTGTCCACTGTGGAAGATATTGTATAATCTTTGTTGACCTTTTGTAGCTTAATTAGTGATGCAAAGCTCATTTAAATGATATAATTCAACAAATACACATAACTCAAATATTACTATAGATTACAGAAGAAAAAGATCACAATGCTATTGTCAAGGGTAGATGTTGTTTCCACAGGTCACCAACTACAGAAACAATGGCGTGGTCTGAAAATATGGACACACTTTTAACCAATCAAGGTAAGATCCAAATGATAACAGGCCTAAAAATGCAAGGATTAAAACTACATCAATAAATTCTGAAAGTTGTAGACATGTTTTAAACAATGAGTTTGATCAATATGTGAAGTATAAGATTCCCCCAAAGTCTTACAAAACTTATACAGGCTCAAAGTTTAAATGGAATTAGGTTGAGTCTAAATGAAGACAAGAATATAGAAATTACAGACTTAAAAGAACAAGAAAATTCCAAATAGAAAGGAAGTGATAAAGTTGTCTCAGTCTCATTATCATTTGATGTATATCAAATACTGGAGTGCATAGCTATCCCCTTCTCCAGGGAATCTTCCCAACCCAGGGATTGAACCCAGGTCTCCCACATTGCAGGTACCATCTGAGCCACCACAGAAGCCCAAGAATACTGGAGTGGGTAGCCTATCCCTTCTCCAGGGGATCTTCCCAAAGCAGGAATAGAATCAGGGTCTCCTACATTATAGGCAGATTCTTTATCAGCTGAGCTACCAGGGAAGCCAGTCTCATTATCATTTGATATATATCATGACTATTATTGTTGCAAATTAAAACATACAAACTATTGAAAAGTTGAAATTTTAAATAAATTGTTTTCTTCTTCAGGCTAAAATATAGTATGTATTCCAACTGAGTTATTCTTACTTTAGAGAATACAAAAACATATTTGAATATATTTGTATATATATAAATATGTACATTGTGGATATAGTCTTGTAATTAAAATGATGGCTTAATAAAGTAAGTTTGGTCAATTATAAATAAATCATCCCAGAATTTAATACAAGACAGTCATATACAAAGATATCTAGAATTCTGCTTTTGCTGTACATAAACCTGCTTTACAGCATTTCTGTCCCATACAGGATAGAAATGATGCTACAAGAGACATACACTGAAAATATTTAAATGTAGTGTTTGTTCTAATCAAATGGCATTTCCACTTTAAATTTATAAAGTAAATATCAGAATATTAGAAATGCTTGAAACATGATAAATCTGAATATGTTCTTCACAGTCTTTTTTTCATAAAACAATTTGATTTAGATGAAATTACACTATCACTTTATGATTCTTAAATAACTAATTCCTAAAGTATAGACAGAAGATCCTGGTGGGCTGGTGGGCTACAGTCCATGGGGTTGCAGAGTCTGGCATGACCAAGACCACATGCACACATACTTTGGGCTTCCCAGGTAACACAGTGGTAAGGAATCTGTCTGCCAATGCGGAGACACAAGAGTCTCAGGTTCGAGCCCTGGGTAGGGAAGATCCCCTGGAGAAAGAAATGACAAATTCTGTGGACAGAGGAGCCTGGCAGGCTACAGTCCATGGGGTTGCAAAGAGTCGGACACTACACACACCCACAAAGCACAGGCATAAAATAACCCGTCAAAACCCTAGAATCCAACTAAGAACATATATTAAAGCTATACGGAATTTCATTTCTGTAAGTTTCAAGCACATGTTTCTTTTTTCCTTAAATACATGACAAGTGGGACTGATCAGGTTTGCTAACACCCTGGGTAAGGTGTCTTTGCAGTGGGGGACTGGCCGCAGCAGTAGTGCAGACAGAGGCATGAAGGTTATAGATGAAGGCAGGCGCACCCCCTGCAGATCTCCCGGGATTGTGTACCTCATGCCACAGAAAGTACAAACATCACAGATGCATCTGCAAAGCTGTTTGGATTTTGCTTTTCTAAAAACAGAAAAGTACCTCCCATGCTTTTCAATGCTTTATACAGGTGACCCACCATACTACCTACTTGTTTTGTGACTTGATGATACACCTTGCACATACTGAGCAGAGATATTAGTGTGGCTTCTGCCACCTGCTCTTGACATATTCCACTCCTCAGCCCTCATCACACCTACCCATAACTATTCCCTCACACAGAGGGACCCTCAGATAAAATATGGTTGTGACTGTGGTTATTCTAAAGTCACTTGACGACTTGTGAACTCAAATTGTATGTACATAATAGATGAGTGATTCAAAGATAGTCTATGCAAGGAAGAGATAACTAGCCCCAGTGTTACCTGTTTATTCTGTTCCTGTGTGTCCAAACAGAGCAACGGGAGGAGAAAAGGAGGAATGACTGTTAGCTCAATGCCGCTCTTCATGAATATGGCAGGAGAGGAGAGAATAATAATATTTTTAGATCTCTAACTTCCCATCTCACTGGGATGTATTTAGATAACCCATATTGCAAAATACTTTCATATCCCTTAATGACACATACATAAAATAGTGCCAGATGTGCTTCTACAATATTGTTTCAGTATTATTAAAGTATATACTTTATTATATAAAATAGATTTTTTTTAGTATAAATTCTATTTAGACCTCTCAAATACATCATTTGGATCAAATTCATGGAAAAATTTAATTGTGTTACTAAGAGGATTTTTATGACCCATATTTGTGTCACAGAAGCTTCTCTAATATATTTTCTAAACACAAGACACGTGCAATTGAATTTTTATAGTGCTCACATATTAACAACATTCATACTCTGCAATATTTATACTGAGAATTTTAATTGGTATCTGATAGTTTTTTGCAATGACCTGTTATTTCAACTCTACTTCGAATCATTAAAAAAATTGTTATGTTAGTTTTAATCCAGGGCTTCTAGATAATCACCCTGTTCCATGAAGACCTTTTCTATTGTCTATACTAACCTTCACTTTCCTTCTAACCTGCAGGAACCAACAAACAACTAACTTAGGCCCTTTTCCATACATGTTTCTCTGATACTTACTTTTTTGCTAGTCAATTTCTCCCTACTTTGCAACCTGAAGAGTCAGCCCTATAGCATATAGTTAGGGAGGAGCAGCTTTGAGCCAGGCTGAGGGGGCCCCTTGGCAGGTGTAGGAGAAAACCACCACTGTATTGGAAGGCAAATCCTCTGAAAGACAAACATGCCAATGAGTGTTTCTTCCTCCAAGACACACAGTCTCACTGACGAGCAGACAATGCCATAGGAAGGTACCGAATGCAACTGACACAAACTGAAAGGACTGCTTAGCTCAGGCAACTGCAGGAATTTGATAATAATCTTCCTAACCTGGTACCTCAGTAGAAGCCCACTCTTAACCATCCTCGGCTGTAAAAGATTTAGAAGCATTGCCTTCTCAAAGGAGTTCTAGGTATGCCAAAGAAGATTCTGGGGCACATTTTATATGAGGAAACTAGAGAAAAGAGTCTAAACAGGTGGTCAGAAACTTAAACATTTATGAACAGGAATAATAAATGTTTAAATGTGGCTGAAAATAAGACAGTGAGAAGAGCTGGAACGTACGGGAATCCTAGCACTTCTGGTCATTATTCAATTTTTTAAAGTGCTAATATTAGAAAAATAGATTGAATATTTCACATCAATGACTACTGATCCAAAATCAAGCTTTCTAAAGTTAAAAACTAAAATGTATACATGCTATATTTAGAGGGATGATAAATATTTGCCACTGAATCCTCAAATGCTTTCACTAAACAATGTATACAGTTGGTCACATGACTGCACTGTGTGATGCACAGTTTTCCTCATGTATTTTATAGCTGGTCTAGATGCTTTTCGAACATTCCTAAAATCAGAGTTTAGTGAAGAAAATGTTGAGTTCTGGCTTGCCTGTGAAGACTTTAAGAAAACAGAAAGTGCAGAAAAAATTGCTGCCAAAGCCAGGATGATTTATTCTGAATTCATTGAAGCTGATGCCCCCAAAGAGGTGAGTGAAATATTCCACAACAGTGACTATTTATCCACTTATCCACTAACACATCTGCTCCCAATTGAAAGACACTAAGTCCACCTCAAGGGAAATTAAATTGTCACCATGTCTTCATACAGAAGATGTCCGTAAATTTGAACAGAAGTTCCTTATGATGATCCTCTGGCACTGATTCACTAAATAGTTTCTAGCACTCTCTATGTGCTTCAGTGTTTCTATTTTCTGAGCACAACAAGCAGGCTCTTAAAAAAACAGTCTAATGTTCCAAATTAAACAGCTCTACAGAAATCCTACTTAAGCATGCTTCTGGATTTCAAATTCATTTTCATTTTTCCTTTTGTAAGCACAGGGGTCAATTTGGAATAGAACTCTTGAATACCGTTTTTAAAATAAGAAAAGATACGTATATGAAGATAAAACCTACTAACCAACAGTACAAATTCGTAATAATGTTCTGGAGACCCACATCACTGCAAATAATAATGCCTTACCTTCTCAAAGAGGGGGTTGCTTGACTTTATTTCTTTGATGGCTCTTGGGTTGCACCCCGCAGGCTTGCAGAGACATCCATGTTTCAGTGAACGGGGGAGCTTACACATCTGAAGTAGGGTCCTGGAGCCACACCCCATGGTTTGGGGTGGACGGTGGAAGGAACATGGAGACAGACTTCGCCAGTGGGGATGGGGAGGAATGGAAAGGCTACTAGTTAACGGGAAAATGACTGACATCGGATTGGATTGGCTCTTGGGTTACCAGGGAAACCAGCAGAGGGTCAGGGCCCTTTAAGCACCTTCTTGGGGCAGAAGTCTTCCCGTATTAAACTATCAAAGGGAGTAATTCTGTCCTAAAGATTAAAGCAGTCATTAACTGGACCTGAGGGGCAAACATACAGATGTTTACTGACTAAGGTCCATCCTGTGAGTGGGCTGTAGGGAACCAGGAACTGCTCCAGGAGCTGGGAGTGGAAAGGAAGTGAGCAAACAGCCATCCTGCGTGGTCAGATCACTGTGGTGAAAATGAGCCACACCTATGCGGGTGGCCTGGTCCTACAACAGTAAAAATGAGCCACAGGTGTGTCTCAAGTGGTCAGATTCCACCTGTGCTGCATTAAGATTGGGAAAATAGAAAAGGCCTTACAGGAAAATCTGGAAGGACTTTGAGAAGAGCCCCTCAAAAATGTTTTATGTGTATACTATCTCATTTATAATTGATTTAATTTCCAGAACCAAATGATGATCATCTCTGCTGCATCCCCTTAATGTTTAACTTTAAAGTTTAAACTACTTACAATTTAAAACTGCGGTAATCCCTCACTGATTATAGCATCTAAGCAGAGAGTTTTAATGCCTAAGCAGCAAATGGGAATCTATCTTAAACCACTAGCACCAAACTTAAACCACCTACGTCATCCCTCCCTACAGAGTTGAAATACTGATACCCTCCCAAGTGGCAGCTACTATATGTTCTAATCCAAAATTAAAATTCATGGTATGAGAAGTTATTGTACTAATGAGGACAAAGGACAGCAAAGATGAAATGCAAACATTTTTTAAAAATCTATGGCATAAAGTTGCTGTATCAATAGTTTAAGTTTTAGATGGACATTAATTACTGAAGCATATATTGGTATAGTAAAATTTTGCTGACATATAAACCACTGAAGCTTAGAGTGGAATTAAAAGAGGGAAAGAAAAAGTAACTTAACTCCTGTGGAGCTATTTCAACATTCATTTCCCAGTCACTAAGAATCAATAAATGAGTCCAGAAAAATTTAAATGTAGTGTATAAGATTTGTCAAGTTGATTAATGTGTCATTACCTAAAAAGCTTTGAAGTCAACTCTAAAGGTAATCTATTTATTGTGATATTGGTTTGAAAGCCAGATTTATTTTTCTTCATGAATTTGTCTGCTTAATGATTATTTTAAGTTTTTCAAATATTATATATAAAAAATCTTACATTAATACTAAAAAAATATAATCTTTTAATTACAGCTGAACTCAAAGTTATATAATAAATTATAAATTTGGATAAAATAGTTTTATTTTCCTAATCTTTCCTGCCAAAATAAGTTAATATGGTAATAATTTAAAAGAATAGTACAGTTACTGTTTTAGGATACAAAGCTTTCAAACTTATTTTATAATTTGTCCATCTAGTTAATTTTATAGCTGTTTTACAAATCATGGATTATATTGTCTCAAACTGTCTAAAAATATTATTATCGGATATGACAAAATTCTCATTGAAGATAAAGTATATATATACAATTGCAACAGCCATCATCTTTCCTATTATTTGCCATTAATTATTTCCAATTCAAATTAACTAAAGGGCATTTGTCTCTTACATACCAATTTCAGTCTTCAGCATCAATATATATTATATAATACAAGTATTAGTATGAGTCATTAAATGGAAATTTTTTAAGAGTCTGTTCCCACAGTGAAGAATCTGTTCCCACAATGAAGTCACACAGTAGAAGGGGAGATTGACAGGTGATAAAACCGGTCAAATACACAATAGACAACTAATAAATTGAATCATTTAAAGCTTGTTATTAGCAGTGTGCATAGGAGCAATGAAGTCTATCCAGAGATTTACAGGATGGATTTGTAGGGTGGTTCACATATGAAAACTATGTCATATTTATCAAGAGAGCAAATGAAGAAAGTATTTCAGACTGAGGGCACAGTGTACAGTGTAGATGTGCACAACTCCCTAGAGTTTTCCAGAAACCACAAGCATTTTGATATCACTAATGAGAAGCAGTGGGATAAGGCTGGACAGGCAGTGATAAAGAGAGGGTGGGAAGTAACCTAGATTTATCTAGTAGGCAGACTTCACAAGACAACGTGATATATCTGATATGGAAGTTGGAAAATACCATTGTCATAAGTGGAAAATTAATGCAAGAATGAGATTCATATGAAAGCATTCTTCATTTTTCAATATTCAGTTACAGTTGTAAAACTGTCTTGCATAAAGAAATCAAAATTATAACCAATTTCCTTGGTAGAAAACTCTAAAGTAGAGAACAATGACAAAGTCACATCGTCCAGATGTCTATTAAGTCCCATTTACTTTCTTTTCAACTTTTCATGTCTTTGTTTCTTCATCTGTAAAATTGCTAGCATGACAATAATTTTTAATTGATGCAATTAGACAATTTACCATCAGACTATTTACTAACAATCCCTCTCTATAAATGGATGTTACTAATGGTTCTTCATTTCTTATTCTAATAGGCAAAACTGCACAGAAAAACTGAACTNATGACAATAATTTTTAACTGATGCAATTAGACAATTTACCATCAGACTATTTACTAACAATCCCTCTCTATAAATGGATGTTACTAATGGTTCTTCGTTTCTTATTCTAATAGGCAAAACTGCACAGAAAAACTTCAGGTCTCTATGAGAGATGATAATTGCAGGAAACTTTATGCCCTCTCCCTTAGAGTTTTACCATCTCTTTGGCTTTCTACAATAATTGTGTGATGTAGTAGAAAATCTAAAGTTAAGAGATACAGACTCAAGTCCTGTAATCTTGTGTTGACCTATTTCATCCCTCTAAACCTCAGTTTCCTCATCTAAAAACGTAGCTGTGAAAAAGGACACAGCAATCATATAGGATAGATGAAAATGGTGAATAAGATTGCATATCTAGGGTTTGCATCAGGCAGAACAGTCTTTAAGAAATTTTAATTCCTTTTTTTCTTTACACAAGTCACTATAAGTGCTACTGACTCTACCCCAAAACATTAACTAACTTCTAAGACCATCTGAGGACAAGCCACTTTGAATGACTTGATAAATGTATACGTGAAAGTGAAAGTGTTAGTCACTCAGTTGTATCCAACTCTTTGCAACTCCAGGCTTNCTTTTTTTCTTTACACAAGTCACTATAAGTGCTACTGACTCTACCCCAAAACATTAACTAACTTCTAAGACCATCTGAGGACAAGCCACTTTGAATGACTTGATAAATGTATACGTGAAAGTGAAAGTGTTAGTCACTCAGTTGTATCCAACTCTTTGCAACCCCAGGAACTATAGCCTGCCAGGCTTCTCTGTCCATGGAATTCTCCAGGCAAGAATACTGGAATGGGTAGCCATTCCCTTCTCCAGGGGATCTTCCTGACCCAGGGATTGAACCTGGGTCTCCTACACTAAAGGCAGATTCTTTATTGTATGAGCCACCAAGTAAGCCCCTAAATGTGTATATATATGTTTGTGTGTGTGTATATATATATACACAAATGTAATATATATATATGTATATATATATGAACACAAATTAGAAAAACATGTTAGCAAATCACGAGTTTCAGGTAGAAATATCTACTAATTGAATGAATTATACATAGATACTTTCAGAAGATATTACAAGGGGAAATAAAAGTGTGAGTCAGATATTACTGACCCAGTAGTCTGAAAATGAGAAAATTATTAGATAAGCAATATATATTTTAAAGTGTCCTTACTCCGCACACAGTAAGAACTCAAATGTGGCAAAGAAAAAAAATTCTTAACCTTGTATTTATTCTTCCTTCAGTTTGGACCATTAATTTCATAATATTTAAAAAATTTCAAACAATATTATTTGGTTTCAGAAGAAGGTAAACTTAAAAAAAATTAAAATAGTATGAGCAATCCGGGAAACCCAAGATACTGACATATTTTTTAAATTTATGTTTTATTTCTATCATTTATGAATTATGTTTGTATCATCTCTTATATTAATAAGAAAATTAGTCAGGATAGGAAATATATGATTAAAGAGAAAACTGTTTATATTGATTGTCATTCTGTGAGATTGGAAAATGTTCCAAATCATACCACACTGTAATGTTTAAAACTTATATAAATTCAAATTCAAATTCTGACCAATCTGGGAGCAAATACATTGGCAGTGTTTTAAGTTTTTAAAAAAAAAAGTACAAAAAATTTAATTATTAAATGTATTTATTAACTGTGAAGGCATCATAACCCATAAAAGAGAAGAAACTATCATCATAAAGGAAAAGAATCTTAATGCATTACACAGGACACTTTAAAAATATCTGTCTGGATGTTTTGCTTTTAGTTTTTATTGTAGCACAGTGTTATTTGGTGACTATTATTTCATATCAATAAATGCTTATTCTCTGCCTACAGTTAACCACCATAAGATGAATTCCTTCAAAGCATGGAAGGGAAGTTGGGTCTAAGTAAGAGAACACGTAATAAACACAGAAGTACAATGCAATGTGTTGTATAAATGAGACAGCTTGATAAGGAAATGCAAGAAAATAGCATAAATTGAAACTATGGTTTGGCTCAAAAGAAACAATCAGTCTAGTTGGGTTAAAAAATTAGATTTCTAGAACCAGGAAAAAACAGCAAAGCAACAAATGATTAAGTGGGAAATTTTTAAAAACAGATGAAATTGTTTGCACTATATCTTTTTAAAGGATTTTTATTTTTCTTTCCTGTTTCTTTTGGTGGGGACACATAATACAGCATGCAGGATCTTAGTTCCCTGACCAGGTATCAAATCTGTGCCCTGTGCACTGGGCGTGTGGAGCCTTAACCACTGGACCAGCAGGGAAGTTTTTGTGTTCAGTTGTTCACTAATGTCCCAATTTTTGCAACCCAATGGACTGCAGCATGTCAGGCTTCCCTGTCCTTCATTATCTCCTGGAGTTTGCTAAAACTCATGTCCATTGAGTCAGTGATGCCATCCAACCATCTCATTCTCTGTCATTCCCTTCTCCTCCTGCCTTCAATCTTTCCCACCATCAGGGATTTTTCCAATGAGTCAGCTCTTCATAATTGGTGGCCCAAGGATTGGAACTTCAGCTTCAGCATCAGTCCTTCCAATGAATATTCAGGGTTGATGTCTTTCAGGATTGACTAGTCTAATCTCCTTGCTGTCTAAGGGACTCTCAAGAGTTTTCTCTAACACCACAGTTCGAAAGCATCAATTCTTTGGTGCTCAGTCTTCTTTATGGTCCAACTTTCACATCCGTACATGACTACTGGAAAAACCATAGCTTTGACTAGATGGACCTTTGTCAGCAAAGTGATGTCTCTGCTTTTTAATATGCTCTCTAGGTTTATTATAGCTTTTCTTCCAAGGAGCAAGCGTCTTAATTTTATGGCTGTAGTCACCATCTGCAGTGATTTTGGACCCCAAGAAAATAAAGTCTGTCATTGTTTCCAGTTTCTCCCCGTCTATTTGCCATGAAGTGATGGGATCAGATGCCATGATCTTCATTTTTGGAATGTTGAGTTTAAGCCAGCTTTTCCACTCTCCTCTTTCACTCTCATCAAGAAGCTCTTCAGTTCCTCTTCGCTTTCTGCCGTAGGGTGGTATCATCTGCATATCTGAGGTTATTGATAGTTCTCCCAGCAATCTTTCTTCCAGCTTGTGCTTCATCCAGCCTGGCATTTCACATGATGTACTCTGCACATAAGTTAAATAAGCAGTGTAACAGTATGAAGCCTTGAGGTACTCCTTTCCCAGTTTTGAACCAGTGCATTGTTCCATGTCTGGTTCTAAAGGGACATTGTTATAAAGGTTCTCAATGGTCAGGGAAGTCCTTGTATTATATCTAAAAGATGACAATGATTGAATAGTTCTGAGGCAGGATATTGAGATAAGGGCTTTATTTTATGATTTTATTTCTTCATTTATTCTTGGCTATGCTGGGTCTTCACTTCGGTGCAGGCTTTTCTCTAGTTTTGGCAGGATGGAGACTACTCTCTAGCTGTGGTGTGTGGGCTTCTCACTGTGGTGGCTTGTCTTGCTGCAGAGCACAGGCTGGATGTCATGTGGGTTTCAGTACTTGTTGTGCAGGGGCTTAGTTTCTCTGAGGCATGAAGAATCTCCCCAGATCATGGATCAAACCTGTCTCCTGCATTGGCAGGAGGATTATTTACCTCCAAGTCACCAGGGAAACCATGCCTTTATTTTAAGTAAGGTTAATTTTGAGAATTCCTTGGCGGTCCAGTGGTTAGGACTCTGCACTCTCACTGTCAAGGCCTTGGGGTTGGAGCTCTGATCAGGGAACTAAAATCCCACAAGCCACACGGTACACCTCCCCACAAAAATAAGATTAGTTTTATAATCCTGAGAACTCCATGGACAGAGGAGCCTGGTGGGTTACAGTCCATGGGGTCACAAAGAGCTGGGCATGACTGAGCAACTAACACATTTCTCTTTGCATTTTCAAGTGTTACTTCCCCAATGAGCTGATGCTAGTTTGAGTCTTGATCCTGACCCACAAGTTGCTGCTTGTCAACAGTGCCCCCGAACTGTAGAATCACTGCCAGATATAATGTTTGCTTATTTATTAACTTCCTAAGTTTTTGTACACTAATCAATAGTTAGCAGTCTGTTACATACCAAGCACCATGCTGATGCAGCTATGAAAAAAAGATAGAGTCTCTGAATAAATAAAGCTCACCATCTTGGTGGGAAGACTCTAGTTTTAAAAACAAAAATTAGAATAAACTTTAATGATGTTATGATAGGGAAATACAGGTGATGTGGTCACTGTAACTGGAAAAATCCAAGTCTAAGGGATCAGGAAATATGTCTCAAAGGAAGTAATTAGTAAGCTTTGATCAGAGTTGTAAATGCAGAAGGAAATAAGACAAAACGGAAGGATGGAAGGATGATAGGAGAGGAAACGAAAGAAGAGTCTAGCAGGGCACCAGCTGGTGCCTGGAAGGCTGGCCCAGTAGAGGAAGAAGCCTAGTTCTGGGTGCCTCCAAGCATAAGTGGAGCCAAGAGTATCTTCTGAATCCTAGTGATTTCTGCATCTTTGTTTATTCCCTCTTCAACTCAAGGGATCTCTTAAAAAGGAAGAGAGATAGTGACAGAGACAGAGAAAAAGAAAGAAGAGGACGGGGAGGAGGAGGAAGAAAGGAAGAAAAGCAGAGATGAACTCTAAGCCACACACTTGCCCAGGACTTTTATGTGGACTGTCTGACTCGATCACCATGCACTCTGTCTTAGGCACTACAATCATCCACCTTGTACAGGTGAAAAAGGAACTGAGGCTTAGAGAGAAAAATGATGAGTCCTGCAGTCATTAAAATACACAGATCCTGAGGAGGGAGGTCTTTTGCCCCTGCTTTTACATTTTAATTTCCTTCCTCTAGATCTACTACTGATTTTAAATGTTCATGACACAGCCTGGGAACCTCGACGTTTACACTAAAGGTGAAAGCAGAAAACTATCTCGTCACATAGAGTCTCTCTTCCTTTCTGTCAGAAGCTGTATTTCTCTTCTCATATTCTCTCTATTTTGTATAACTTCTTAAACTGTAAAGCAAAAAAAAAAAAAAAA
>SJYW01041069.1:1428361-1448583 GCA_006410735.1 Raphicerus campestris | reverse complement strand
ACTGGTCATAGCAAACACCCTCTTCCAACAACACAAGAGAAGACTCTACACATGGACATCACCAGATGGTCAACATCAAAATCAGATTGATTATATTCTACGCAGCCAAACGTGGAGAAGCTCTATACAGTCAACAAAAACAAGACCAGGAGCTGACTGTGGCTCAGATCATGAACTCCTTATTACCAAATTCAGACTTAAATTGAAGAAAGTAGGGAAAATCGCTAGACCATTCAGGTATGACCTAAATCAAATCCCTTATGATTATACAGTGGAAGTGAGAAATAGATTGAAGGGCCTAGATCTGATAGATAGACTGTCTGATGAACTATGGAATGAGGTTTGTGACATTGTATGGGAGACAGGGATCAAGACTATCCCATGGAAAAGAAATGCAAAAAAGCAAAATGGCTGTCTGGGGAGGCCTTGCACATAGCTGTGAAAAGAAGAGAGGTGAAAAGCAAAGGAGAAAAGGAAAGATATAGGCATCTGAATGCAGAGTTGCAAAGAATAGCAAAAAGAGATAAGAAAGCCTTCTTCAGTGATCAATGCAAAGAAATAGAGGAAAACAACAAAATGGGAAAGACTAGAGATCTCTTCAAGAAAATTAGAGATACCAAGGGAACATTTCTTGCAAAGAGGGGCCAGATAAAGGATAGAAATGGTCTGGACCGAACAGAAGTAGAAGATATTAAGAAGAAGTGGCAAGAATACATGGAAGAACTGTACAAAAAAGATCTTCACGACCCAGATAATCATGATGATGTGATCACTTACCTAGAGCCAGACATCTTGGAATGTGAAGTCAAGTGGGCCTTAGAAAGCATCACTACGAACAAAGCTAGAGGAGGTTATGGATTTCCAGTGAAGCTGTTTCAAATGCTGAAAGATGATGCTGTGAACATACTGTACTTAATATGCCAGCAAATTTAGAAAACTCAGCAGTGGGCACAGGACTGGGAAAGGTCAGTTTTCATTCCAATCCCAAAGAAAGGCAATGCCAAAGAATGCTCAAACTACCGTACAACTGCACTCATCTCACATGCTAGTAGTAATGCTCAAAATTCTCCAAGCCAGGCTTCAGCAACACATGAACCATGAAATTCCTGATTTTCAAGCTGGTTTTGGAAAAGGCAGAGGAACCAGAGATCAAACTGCCAACATCCGCTGGAACGTGGAAAAACCAAGAGCATTCCAGAAATACATCTATTTCTGCTTTATTGACTATGCCAAAGCCTTTGACTATGTGGATCACAATAAGAGATAGGAATACCAGACCACCTGACCTGCCTCTTGAGAAATCTGTATGCAGGTTAGGAAACAACGATTACAACTGGACATGGAACAACAGATTAGCTCCAAATAGGAAAAGGAGTACGTCAAGGCTGTATATTGTCACCCTGCTTCTTTAACTTATATGCAGAGTACATCACGAGAAATGCTGGACTGGAAGAAACACAAGCTGGAATCAAGATTGCCGGGAGAAATATCAGTAACCTCAGATATACAGATGATACCACCCTTATGGCAGAAAGTGAAGAGGAGCTAAAAAGCCTCTTGATGAAAGTAAAAGAGGAGAGTGAAAATGTTGGCTTAAAGCTCAACATTTAGAAAACGAAGATCATGGCATCTGGTCCCATCACTTCATGGGAAATAGATCGGGAAACAGTGGAAACAACGTCAGATTTTTTTGGGGGGGGGCTCCAAAATCACTGCAGATGGTGACTGCAGCCATGAAATTAGAAGACACTTACTCCTTGGAAGGAAAGTCATGACGAATCTAGATAATATATTCAATAGCAGAGACATTACTTTGTCGATGAAGGTCCGTCTAGTCAAGGCTATCTTTCCTGTGGTCATGTATGGATGTGAGAGTTGGACTGTGAAGAAGGCTGAGCACCGAAGAATGGCTGCTTTTGAACTGTGATGTTGGAGAAGACTCTTGAGAGTCTCTTGGACTGCAAGGAGATCCAACAAGTCCATTCTGAAGGAGATCAGCCCTGAGATTTCTTTGGAAGGAATGATGCTAAAGCTGAAACTCCAGTACTTGGCCACCTCATGTGAAGAGTGACTCATTGGAAAATATTCTGATGCTGGGAGGGATTGGGGGCAGTAGAAGAAGGGGACGACCGAGGATGAGATGGCTGGATGGCACACGGACTCCATGGACATGAATCTGAGTGAACTCCAGGATATGGTGATGAACAGGGAGGCTTGGCATGCTGCGATTCATGGGGTCGCAAAGAGTCGGATATGACTGAGTGACTGAACTAAACTGAACTGAACTGAGGCAGCAGTTGTCGGGTGTCCTTGGTATAGCATCCTGATTTCAAATTCCCTCTTCGGACTGTCCACAAGATTTTGTGCTTCTTCCTAGTTTTTGCTTTTTTTCTGGAGTTTAAATTGAAAGAGTGTGGTCTAGAGAAGTGAGGTGCTATTGTATCTAGATTTAAATAAAACGTTGAAGATATTTTGGAATTTCAAACTCATTCTAAAAATAACATTAAATCTCTACTTTGCAAAAGCCATCTCTGGAGATGGTGGGAAAACTCTAGCCTGTCTTATCCTGACTGTTCTTCCATCTTTGATGTATCTCCAATGTCTCATCTCTTCGTGAACAGGGACTGAAGTGAAGCTAGGATTCCATTTTAATGTTGTCTTTTCCCAACTGTCCCAGAACAAAGTTTTCTGGGTAGGTTGAAAGAGGTAGAAAAATGATTATTTCTTTACCATGCAACACATCCTTCCATTTTAATTCATAAATCAAGTTCTTTGTTTCTGTTTAAAGACATAGTTCTACATAAATAAATAAAAATAGTCCTTTGTTGTTGTTTCACAGAATCGTGAAATTCCAGACGTTCAAGCTGGTTTTAGAAAAAGCAGAGGAACCAGAGATCAAATTGCCAACATTCGCTGAATCATTGAAAAAGCAAGAGAGTTCTAGAATAACATTTATTTCTGCTTTATTGACTATGCCAAAGCCTTTGACTGTGTGGATCACAATAAACTGTGGAAAATTCTGAAAGAGATGGGAATACCACACCACCTGACCTGCCTCCTGAGAAACCTGTATGCAGGTCAGGAACCAACAGTTAGAACTGGACATGGAAAAACAGGCTGGTTCTAAATGGGGAAAGGAGTACATCAAGGCTGCATATTGTCACCCTACTTATTTAACTTATATGCAGAGTAATCATGAGAAACGCTGGGCTGGATGAAGCACAAGCTGGAGTCAAGGTTTCTGGGAGAAATATCAATAACCTCAGATATGCAGATGACACCACCCTAATGGCAGAAAACAAAGAGGAACTAAAGAATCTCTTGGTGAAAGTGAAAGAGGAGAGTGAAAAAGTTGGCTTAAAGCTCAACATTCAGAAAACAAAGATCATGGCCCAACGAATATGGTAAGATCATGGTCCCATCACTTCATGGCAAATAGATGGGGGAAACAGTGGAAACAGTGGTTGACTTTATTCTCAGAGGCTCCCAAATCACTGCAGATGGTGACTGCAGCCATAAAATTAAAAGACGCTTACTCCTTGGAAGGAAAGTTATGACCAACCTTGACAGTATATTAAAAAGCAGAGACATTACTTTGCCAACAAAGATCTGTCTATCAAGGCTATGGTTTTTCCAGTGGTCATGTATAGATGTGAGAGTTGTACTGCGAAGAAAGCTGAGCGCTCAAGTATTAATGCTTTTGAACTGTGGTGTTAGAAAAGACTCTTGAGAGTGCCTTGGACTGAAAGGAGATCCAACCAGTCCATCCTAAAGGAGATCAGTCCTGGGTGTTCGTTTGAAGGACTGATGTTGAAGCTGAAACTCCAATACTTTGGCTACCTGATGCAAGGAGCTGATTCATTGAAAAAGACCCTGATGCTGGGAAAGGCTGAGGGTAGGAGGAGAAGGGGACAACAGAGGATGAGATGGTTGGATGGCATCACTGACTCAATGAACATGGGTTTGGGGGGACTCTGGGAGTTGGTGATGGACAGGGTGGCCTGGCATGCTGCGGTTTTTGGGGTCAAAAGAGTCAGGCATGACTCAGTGACTAAACTAAACTGAAGGGGCTGAGGACACTCTTCAAATAATATGTAAGCTTTTCCGTGCTTTAGCCACTAGTGTAGTTTTAAGTAATGCTCAAAATTCTCCAAGCCAGGTTTCAACATACAGGAACTGTGAACTTTCAGATGCTCAAGCTGGATTTAGAAAAGGCAAAGGACCAGAGATCAAAATGCCAACATCCCCTGGATCATCAAAACAGTAAGAGAGTTCCAGAAAAGCATTTACTTTTGCTTTATTGACTACACTAAAGCCTTTGACTGTATGGATCAAAACAAACTGTGGAAAATTATTCAAGATGAGAATACCAGACTACCTGACCTGCCTCCTGAAAAAATCTGTATGCAGGTCAAGAAGCAACACTTAGAACTCGACATGGAACAACATACTGGTTCTAAATCAGGAAAGGAGTTCGTCACGGCTATATACTGTCATTCTGCTTATTTAATTTATATGCAGAGTACATCATGCGAAATGCCAGGCTGGATAAAGCACAAGCTGGAATCAAGATTGCGGGGAGAAATATCAGTAAACTCAGATATGCAGATGACACCATCCTTATGGCAGAAAGTGAAGAAGAACTAAACAGCTCTTTGATGAAAGTGAAAGAGGAGAGTGGAAAAAGTTGGCTTAAAGCTCAACGTTCAGAACAGTAATATCATGATATCTGGTCCCATCATTTCATGGCAAACAGACAAGAAACAATGGAAACAGTGACTGACTTTATTTTGTGGGGCTCCAAAATCCCTACAGATTTTGCAGCCATGGAATTTAAAAATACTTGCTCCTTGTAAGAAAAGCTATGACCAACCTAGACAGCATATTAAAACGCAGAGACATTACTTTATCAACAAATGTCTGCATAGTCAAAGCTATGGTTTTTCCAGTAGTCATGTATGGATATGAGAGTTGGGCTATAAAGAAAGCTGAGTGCCAAAGAACTAATTATTTTGAACTGTGGTACTGGAGAAGACTCTTGAGAGTTCCTTGGACTACAAGGAGACCCAACCAGTCAATCCTAAAGGAAATCAATCCTGAATATTCATTGGAAAGATAGATGCTAAAGCTGAAACTCCATACTTTGGCCACCTGATGCAAAGATCTAATTCAATGGAAAAGACCCTGATGCTGGGAAAGATTGAATGTGGGAGGAGAAGGGGACGACAGAGGATGAGATGGTTGGATGGCATCACTGATACAATGGACATGAGTTTGAGTAGGCTCTGGGAGTTGATGATGGACAGGGAAGCCTGGTGTGCAGCAGTCCATAGCGTTTCAAAGGGCTGGACACAACTGAGTGACTGGACTGAACAGATGGTTTTATGAAAACATACATGCTGAAGATCAGCCTTATATTGAAATATTGTTAATGCTTAAGGAAAAGACAAAAAGAAATGTTAAACCATGCTTAATCCGACAACACAGGAATAGCCAGCATTAAAATGCTGTCATATATTTAATATAAAATATAACATACACATTATTTTGAACCAAACAAGATTATTCTTCACATACTATTTTGTAGCCTGCTTTTTCATTAATACAATATCATTATCTCTCAGTGTCAATAAATATAGATCTAAGCTGTTATTTTAATAATATAGAATATTCAGTTTTTGCAAGTATAATTATTTATCTAAATGTAACTGGTGAACAGTTGTATTTTCAAATGACCTCTGGCATCCAGAACTATGAGAGAATAAGTTTGTGTTGCATTAAGCCATCAAGTTTGTAGTAATTTGGCATGGAAACTAAAATAGTAAATTATCATCACCCAGCTCAAGAAACAGGATCCTCATACCTCACTCCTGTTTTCTTATCAGCACAGGATAAACACTGTCCTGATTTCCAATACCATAGATAGAATTTATGACCTTGAAACTTAATTAAATGGAATCAAACAGTTAAAAAACAAAATAATGGAAGTAAAACCAAAAACAAACAAGTAAGACTTAACTAAACTCAAGAGCATTACCACAGCAAAGGAAACCATAAACAAAATGAAAAGACAACCTCACAGTTAACGGGAGGAAAATATTTGCAGGTGACGTGACTGATAAGGGATTAATCTCAAAAATCTACAAAACAAATCATGCAGGTTAATATCAAGACAACAAAAAATCCAAATAAAAAATGATCAGAAGACCTAAATAGACATTTCTCCAAAGAGGACATACAGATGGCCAAAAGGCACATGAAAAGATGCTCAACATTGCTAATTATTAGAGAAATGCAAATGAAAACTACAGTGAGATATTACTTCATACTGATCAGAATGGCCATCATCAAAAATCTACAAACAATAAATTCTTTAGAGGATGTGGAGAAAAGGGAAACTTCCTACACTGTTGTTGGGAATGTAAACTGGAAACAGACACTATGGAGAAGACTGAGGAAGTTCCTTAAAAAACTAAAAGTAGGGTTACCATTTGATCTAGCAATCCCATTCCTGGGCATATATCTGAAGAAAATCGTAGTTTCAAAGGATACATGCACCTCAATGTTCATTGCTAGGAATACATACACACTACTACATTTAAAATAGAACAGATAACCAATAAGAACCTACTGCATAGCACAGGGGCTTCCCAGGTGGCACTAGTGGTAAATGACTTGCTGCCAGCGTAGGAGACATAAGAGGCCCGGGTTCTATCCCTGTGTCGGAAAGATTCCCTGGAGGAGGAAATGGCAACCCACTCCAGTATTCTTGCTGGAGAATCCCATGGATAGAGGACCCTGGTGGGCTACAGTGCATGGGGTCTTAAAGAATCAGACTCAACTGAAATGACTCTACACGCATATGGCAGAAGGAACTCTGCTCAATATTCTGTAATAACCTAAATAGGAAAAGAACTTGAAAAAGAATATATGTGTGTGTGTGTGTGTGTGTGTGTGTGTGTGTGTGTGTAACTGAATCACTTTGCTGTACACTTGAAACTAACGCAACATTGTAAATCAACTGTATTCTAATACAAAATGGTTTTTTAAAATATATATTGCACATGCTTTCATCTATATCTTTCTACATTAGTTCATTGTTTCCCTTAGGAAAATACCCAGAAGTAGAATAGATGAATCAATAATAGGTACATTTTAAATTATTTTGAACACATATTTTCAAAACTCATTCTAGAAAATTATAAATATACACATTTCTAGCCCTCAAGTAAACTTCAATATGTATATATCTTAGTATATTTATTTGGTTTTCATTGTGGGTTTCATCCCACCTTATTTCAAAAGAGTTTCAGGCAGCTTTTAAAGATATATACAAGATTAAAAATATGATCAAATGGAAACTAAGGATAAGAAAAAATAAGATGAGGACAGGTGTGACATTAACATGTAACATCTGAGATTCTTTGCAACTGAGCACTCTGAGTAGAAACTATATTCAAGCTTTATAAATATCCAGACAAATACTTGACTAAGCAAGGTGATGACTGAATGAATCACTTCCAATTCCTCTTGAAAGTTGGCATAGTATTCAAAATAAATGACTGAGTTAATGACAGTAATAAAAAGTCATGTTGATAGTCCATGAGACAGATATGAATAATTAGGTGATGACTGTATTTGTGAAATAAAAATAATTTTCACTCAGATGGACATGAAACTATAAAGTTCAATGAAGTCTTCAATCCAAAAAGGAGATGTATTATTCAAATACTTGTTAAAATCTCCTATTCCTTTGTTCTTTCCTGTCAGAAGATTTTAATCAATATCCATGTCCTCCTTTACCCAAATATTCACTATGCATGCAAAAGTAGTGAACTTAGTCTTGTTTATACTGCACAATACTATTTCTTTAAAAATAAGTAGACTTTTAGACAATACTTCTAGAGAAAAATGAGGAGGTAACCTCCAGAACCAATCATTAACAATGGTAAAAACAAACCAACGAAACCAGGAACCGTTCAGTGCTTCTAGAGATGTCTGTCCAATATGCTAGCCTCTAGACACAAATGTCTAGTAAAACTTAAATAAAAATTAATTAACATTAAGTAAAATTTTAAAAGTCAGTTCTTCAGCCTGACTACCAAGCTTCAAATGCTCAGTAGCCATATATGGCTGGTGGCAACCACTCTGGACAGTACAGATATAGATAGTACAGATATAGAATATTCTTATCATCACAGAAAGTGCTACTGGGTAATACTACTTGCAGAGTATAAAGTGTCTTTGATCAATAAAAAGATAGTACACTTAAAGGTACATATATATAAGCTGACTGACTAGAGGTCAAAATGTATTTTCCAATAAAATCATGAGTACAGATTATTTCTAGATGAGTCTGTAAAAGTCTCCTTGATAAATAACAAGTGTTGGCAAGGGTGTGGAGAAGATGGAACCCACCTCCATTCCTGGTAGGAATGTAAAACGGTGCAATACCTGTGGAAAATAATTTGGAGGTTCCTTTAAAAATTAAGAATTACCATATGAGCCAGAAACATCACTTGTAGTATATATCAAGGGAATTTAAAAGAAGGATTTAAATAGATACCTGAGTGCTAGGGTTCACTGCAGCATTTTTCACAGTGGCCAGAAAATGGAAACAATCCAAGTGACGATCAGCAGATGAACAGATAAACAAAATGTGGTTCACACATTCAATATAACAATATTCAGCCATTAAAACAAGTAAAGATCTAATAGATGTTACAAAACATGGATAAACCCTAAAACACAGCAAGATGAATACTGTAGGAAATATATGAATATATAAAGTATCTGAAAGTGAAAGTGTTAGCTGCTCAGTGGGGTCTGACTCCACTTTACTACCCCCATACACTGTAGCCCGCCAGGCTCCTCTGTCCACAGGATTCTCCAGGCAAAGTCACTAGAGTGGGTAGCCATGCTCTCTCCAGGTGATCTTACTAACCCAAAGGTCAAACCTGGGTTTCTTGCACTGCAGGCAGACTCTTTACCATCTTAGCCACCAGAGAAGCCCATTTTGCATGCTAGCACAGTAANGTCTAGTAAAACTTAAATAAAAATTAATTAACATTAAGTAAAATTTTAAAAGTCAGTTCTTCAGCCTGACTACCAAGCTTCAAATGCTCAGTAGCCATATATGGCTGGTGGCAACCACTCTGGACAGTACAGATATAGATAGTACAGATATAGAATATTCTTATCATCACAGAAAGTGCTACTGGGTAATACTACTTGCAGAGTATAAAGTGTCTTTGATCAATAAAAAGATAGTACACTTAAAGGTACATATATATAAGCTGACTGACTAGAGGTCAAAATGTATTTTCCAATAAAATCATGAGTACAGATTATTTCTAGATGAGTCTGTAAAAGTCTCCTTGATAAATAACAAGTGTTGGCAAGGGTGTGGAGAAGATGGAACCCACCTCCATTCCTGGTAGGAATGTAAAACGGTGCAATACCTGTGGAAAAAATAAGAATTACCATATGAGCCAGAAACATCACTTGTAGTATATATCAAGGGAATTTAAAAGAAGGATTTAAATAGATACCTGAGTGCTAGGGTTCACTGCAGCATTTTTCACAGTGGCCAGAAAATGGAAACAATCCAAGTGACGATCAGCAGATGAACAGATAAACAAAATGTGGTTCACACATTCAATATAACAATATTCAGCCATTAAAACAAGTAAAGATCTAATAGATGTTACAAAACATGGATAAACCCTAAAACACAGCAAGATGAATACTGTAGGAAATATATGAATATATAAAGTATCTGAAAGTGAAAGTGTTAGCTGCTCAGTGGGGTCTGACTCCACTTTACTACCCCCATACACTGTAGCCCGCCAGGCTCCTCTGTCCACAGGATTCTCCAGGCAAAGTCACTAGAGTGGGTAGCCATGCTCTCTCCAGGTGATCTTACTAACCCAAAGGTCAAACCTGGGTTTCTTGCACTGCAGGCAGACTCTTTACCATCTTAGCCACCAGAGAAGCCCATTTTGCATGCTAGCACAGTAATGCTCAAAATCCTTCAAGCTAGGCTTCAACAGTTCATAAACCTCAAAACAGTTTAAGAACTCCCAAAAGTACAAGGTGCATTTAGAAAAGGCAGAGGAACCAGTGATCAAATTGCCAACATTTGTTAGATCACAGGAAACTCAAGAGAATCCCAGAAAAGCATCTACTTCTGTTTCGCTGACTACACTAAATCTTTGACTGTGTGGATCACCAACAAACTGGAAAATTCTTAAAGGAGAGAGGAATACCAGACCACCTTACTTGTCTCCTGAGAAATCCGTATGCAAGTCAAAAAGTAACAGTACCAGACATGGAACAACGGACTGGTTCAAAATTGGGAAAGGAGTACGTCAAGGCTGTATACTGTCACCTTGCTTATTTAACTTATATGCAGAGTATATCATGCAAGATACCAGGCTAAGTAAAGTCAGTTCTTCACAAGCTGGAATCCAGATTGCTGGGAGAAATATCAACAATCTCAGATATGCAGATGATACCACTCTAATGACAGAAAGCAAAGAGGAACTAAAGAGCCTCTTGATGAGGCTTGAAAGATATCCTTGAAAGAGGACAGTGAGAAAGCTGAAGACTCAACACTGAAAAAATGAAGATCAGAGCATCTGGTCCCATCACTTCACGGCAAATAGATGGGGAAAAACTGACAACAGTGACATATTGGATTTTCTCGGGCTCCAAAATCACTGTGGATGGTGGCCACAGCCATGAAATTAAGACACTTGCTCCTGGAAGGAAAGCTATGACAAATCTAGACAGTGTATTAAAAAGCAGAGACATGACTTTTCTGACAAAGGTCTGTATAGTCAAAGCTATGGTTTTTCCATTAGTCATGTATGGATGTGAGAGTTGGATTATAAAGAAAGCTAAGTGCCAAAGAATTAATTATTTTGAACTGTGGTGTTAAAGAAGACTCTTGAGAGTCCCTTGGATAGCAAGGAGACTAAAACAGTCAATTTTACAGGAAATCAATCCTGAATATTCACTGGAAGGACTGATGCTAAGGCTCCAATATTTGGACCACCTGATGCAAAGAACTGACTCATTAGAAAAGATCCCGATGTTGGGAAAGATTGAGGGCAGGAGAAGAGGGCGACAGAGGATGAGATAGTTGGATGGCTTCACTGACTCAATGGACATGAGTTAGAGTGAACTCTGAGAGACAGTGAAGGACAGGGAAGCGTACTGTGCTGCAGTTCATGGGGTCACAAAGAGTGGGAAATGACTTAGTAACTGAACAAAAATATAAAATATCTAGAATAGGCAAGTTCAGAGGAACAAACCAGTGTTTATCAGGGGCTGCACGGAAGCATAATGGTAGTCACTGCTTGATAAGCACAGAGTCTGTGCTGGGTGATGGAAAAGTTTTGAAAACAGTAGTAGTATTTACAAAACATTGTGAATAGTTTATGCTGCTAACTATACACTTAAAATGGTTAAAATGAAATCTTTTGCATGATACTTGTTTTACCACACTAAAAATACCCTTAAAAAGTACTCAGTGAAAGACTGACCAATGTAAACACTAAAAATAAAATCTATTTAGAAGTTAATGTCACTGAAATCCTGCAAATTAACAATGCAACATCACTTCAGTTCAGTTCAGTCGCTCAGTCGTGTCCGACTCTGCGACCCCATGAATTGCAGCAGGCCAGGCCTCCCTGTCCATCACCATCTCCTGGAGTTCACTCAGACTCATGTTAATTGAGTCACTGATGCCATCCAGCCATCTCATCCTCTGTCGTCCCCTTCTCCTCCTGCCTCCAATCCCTCCCAGCATCAGTCTTTTCCANGACTCAGAAATTTTTAGCATGTTGTAGACTTGAGTAATTCAGTTATTTACATCTCAAAGAGTTGTGTGTCTTAGTGTTTTTCCCCATAAAAACTGATAGCTGATAAGTCTGTAATTCAAGTGAATTTTCTTTATAGACATAGAATGTGAATCACACTTGAATTTCAGTATTCTATTAAAAATGATTTATGAAAGTCAGTGATTAAAATTGACGAGCTTTATACAGCAGAAATTAGCCCAACACTGTGAATCAACTATACTTGAATAAAATAAATTTTGAAAAATGACAAGCTTTGCTACTTTTTTGTTAACTAGGTTACTTTTAAACCTTATTTATTTCATAATGTGTATTGTTGCTACACATTCACTGTGTACCTCCTCAAATCTGCTGAAATATAGAATTTCAGTCCATAGGGAATAGATTTCAAAGTGATATAAGAAGTAAACAGGTTACATTTTCCCAAACTTCTCATGACTAAAAAAATTTAATCAAAGAGTATTTCTTCCCATTTTCTTTCCTTTTCTCTGAATCAACAAAGTCTTGTTTGGAAGAAAAATGGAAATTTCAGCATCTATTTCTGTATGGAATTGAAATGTTCCATGACACTTCTATCACACCCTGCCAGTATAAGCCAGGGCTGCTGCCACTTCTGTTACAAAGAAAGTGCAGTAAAAGATATGAATTACCAAAATTTTCCAGGATTAGGATTTAAATCTTCTCATTATTGAGTATGATGAAAGACTGTATTTAAACACTTGTGAATGAAAATCTTTTATGAATCTATAAATGAATTTCCTATAACAGTAACATAATAAATCTTTAGATCATTGTGAATGTCCATGGATCTCACTGAAATCAATGATGTTCAAACTATGGAAAGGTTAAAATGAAAGATGAATTGCTTGAACTTACTATAACCTAGAACATNATGAATCTATAAATGAATTTCCTATAACAGTAACATAATAAATCTTTAGATCATTGTGAATGTCCATGGATCTCACTGAAATCAATGATGTTCAAACTATGGAAAGGTTAAAATGAAAGATGAATTGCTTGAACTTACTATAACCTAGAACATACCTTGGAGATATATATGGCAATTGTTTCTGGATTTTTTTTTTTAATCATTTGGTTTTGGCTCAGGCTTTTTCTTTTCCTTTTGCAGGGTACTTGTTTGTTTGTCATTAATCTCTTCTCTCAAAAAGATTACAAAAGTATGCCCAAGAAATAATTTGGGTTTTTAAAGTTTTATTATTTTTAAATATATTTTTACAGTATATGTATTCAAACTTAACGTATTAGTTAGTTAGTTCAGTCGCTCAGTTGTGTCTGACTCTTTGCAACCCCATGAATCGCAGCACGCCAGGCCTCCCTGTCCATCACCATGTCCCGGAGTTCACTCAGACTCCCGTCCATCGAGTCTGTGATGCCATCCAGCCATCTCATCCTCAGTCGTCCCCTTCTCCTGCCCCCAATCCCTCCCAGCATCAGAGTCTTTTCCAGTGAGTCAACTCTTCGCATGAGGTGGCCAAAGTACTGGAGTTTCACCTTTAGCATCTTTCCTTCAAAAGAAATCCCAGGGCTGATCTCCGTCAGAATGGACTGGTTGGATCTCCTTGCAGTCCAAAGGACTCTCAAGAATCTTTTCCAACACCACAGTTCAAAAGCATCAATTCTTCGGTGCTCAGTCTTCTTCACAGTCCAACTCTCACATCCATACATGACCACAGGAAAAACCATAGCCTTACTTAACAAAATAATTCTCAGACCCCAATGTGCATGGGAATCACCTGGGGTCTTATGGAAATGCAGTCTCAAATTCAGTAGATTTGGTGCTGGGCCTGAGACCTGCATTTCTCACAAGATGAACCTGGCACTGTGGGTTCCCACACCATTCTTTTGGTAGCAGGGCCTTGCATCTTATTCTTCACAAAGTGCATTCATTTATGTGATTCTCCTATAATTCTCACCCTCCCCCCACCATATCAATGCTTAAGAAAAATTAAGTTGCTGAGAGCTTAGGGGTCTTCTCAAGACCGTATGCAATACAACCCTTCAACCCACACAAACAGACACAAATCTAATTTTTTTTCTACTTCAGAAGAGGGCTTTCCCCTGCACCTCTGCCAGGTTAGACATCCAGTCCTTTGGAGAAAATCAGAATAAGTCCTGCAGTACATGAGTTCATTTAGACTGTATAATTATCTGGGCTTCCCTGGTGGCTCAGTCAGTAAAGAATCTGCCTGCAATGCAGGAGATCTAGGTTCCATCCCCGAGTTGGGGAGATCCCCTGGAGAAGGAAATGGCAATCCACTCCAGTATTCTTGCCTGGGAAATCCCGTGGACAGAGGAGCCTGGCAGGCTACAGTAGCCAATGTATGAGCAAAATAAATCAACTCCAGACTACAGTTCAGTCTACAATAGAAGGATTTATTTGGCATTATTTATATATCATAATGCACAATTTTGACTTCAATTAGACATTAGAATTGGAGAAGGCAATGGCACCCCACTCCAGTACTCTTGCCTGGAAAATTCTATGGATGGTGGAGCCTGGTAGGCTGCAGTCCATGGGGTCACTAAGAGTCGACATGACTGAGCGACTTTCCTTTCACTTTTCACTTTCACGCATTGGAGAAGGAAATGGCCACCCACTCCAGTGTTCTTGCCTGGAGAATCCCAGGGACTGGGGAGCCTGGTGGGCTGCCGTCTATGGGGTTGCACAGAGTTGGACATGACTGAAGTGACTTAGCAGCAGCAGCAGCAGACATTAGAATGGTATACAGAGAGGACTATCCCTTTACATACACTGTGTGTCATTAACATGCCAGCTTTAAATAAAGCAGAGGTTAGTTAATATTCAGATGGGGGAAGGATGAGTGATAGACTTACTAACTCAGAAGACACTGGTCCCAGTTCAGAGGAAAACAGAATAAGGGCTTGGTTCTCTTTCCACTTTTGTCTTCCTTTCCTCTCTTTCTCTACCCTCCCCCTTCCTTCTCTGCCACAGCATACATCTCTACAGAACCCGTAAGGATCTGGTTCCACTTTTCATGGGGGAACTAACTGAAAAAGTTAAAATGCCTGTGAGGATCTGAGAGCAGCAGAAAGCCTAGTTATTTGGAGTTCTGTAGGCCAGCTGATAGTATTCACACTTAAGGAAGCCTTCTGCAACATCACCCAGAATGAGCATATAGCAGACCTCCGTAAGCAACCATCACTAACTATTCAGTCATGTTCATTATGTTTGAATTAACAGTGACAGGACATATCCTGTTTATTGGATGATGTTTCTATTTAATTCCCTATTATCTATTGAAATCTCTCAGCTCTTGCAGAAAGGATGCACAGAAAAGTCATGCACAGAGCTCAAGGACCACCCACATATACTTTTCTCATTCTTTTCAAAATACAATTCAGAAGAGTGGACTCTAAAAATCAGCACCACCACATGAGTACAGCACCGTAACCTCACACTTCTGCTTCTGACTAGAGTGTTGGAAGGAGAAATGCACTGTTGGTTTTAACCCTAGCTGGGAGCTAAGTTACCCTCATTCCTGGGGAGCAAATGGAAGTGACACTGAACTGCACAGTTGCTAGGTGAAAAGATGGTTTCCATTTACTGTTGGTGGTATTGTCACGTAAGCTATACTGCACTACATTCTCTGAATCTACACATCTGTCAGTGAGTCAGTGTGCTAGCATCACAAGACTGGAAATGAAGGCTGGCATGGACCTACTTAACGATCACTGCTTCTGTCACATGTGTCTCCAGTATTGCTCAACTGACATGATGTGGGAGGGCTGTGAAGATTAACCGCAAGGCAGCCATTCAGGAGGGGTCTGAGCTAAGACTTTGATCCTGTGGGTTAGCTCAAGTCAGGCATCTATGGAGCTTTCTATTGGGATTTTCTGAGATCTGATAGCTTATCACCACCTCTCAGTCTCTCTTCGCAAGTGACCACTATGCTGATGGGATATAGCCAGCACTGGGATCGCCACACATAGACTCCAATCTCTCTTCATTTTTGCTTGAAGGGTGTTCTAAAGTTGTAGGTTACCCACTGCTGCAAAACAGCTATAACCACTCTAGAGCTTTCATTCCCATGTACAGACTTCTCTGTTCCTCCACTCTGATTTGATGAGAGAAAAAACAAACAAACAAAAAAATGCCTGCGGAGTGTTAAGGGACCAGACCTGAGCCATGACAGGCTCAACAAGCTATACTAAGCCTGAGATTCAGATTCTTGTAAAACCTGAGTCATGATTCCGGGGATCCACACCCTGGGAAAGTCTCACTCACGCCAAACACAAGCCAATCAGAATTGGGATTTTGATTCAAACCTGAGCCAATGAGATTTTGTGATTTATGTGATTTGAAAAATCCCCCCGCGCGTGCATGAACTAACCAATCGCTGTTTGCCAACTCTTCTGTTGCAACATTTGAACCAGGCTAAATGTATAAATACTGCTGTAATCCAGAGCTCGGGGCTCTCCTCAAGACTCCACTGCGCTGGATGAGATGGGAGCCCTAGCTCGAGCTAGCAATAAAATCCCTTTATGCTTTTGCATTGCTGTGGACGTCTTATTCTCTCAGTTTTGGGATCCGGACTCTGGGCATAACACAGAGTTAATCCTTGAGTTCATCATGTCACAGCATGAGAATCAAGAACTCTATATATCTGAAACTATAACAAGAAGAAGAGGTTTATTTTTGTGGGGTTTCTGATTTTTTAGGTTTATGTAAACATGGTCATCTCTTTGTGAAGACAGAAAAAAGAATACGATGACTCAGAGTCGGCCTTGGGTACAATGTGTAGACATGGCTAAGTGTCCTCATGCTACTTAGATTTCATTAACTCTAAATTAATCCTGTTTTCAGGACTAATTATTCTTTACTAAAAAAGGAATTACAAAATTTTTCTGAGCAGAAAAACTGACACAAAGTCTTATTAGTAGCCTAAAGACTAAAAATTCATTTGCTGAGTGCATTTTGTTTAACTTAAAGTAGCATATAATCTATTCAACGTCTGAATTCATTTGTAAATAAATGCCTACCCCTGCTAATAACAATAATAACATGCTGCATGTGTTACAATCTTTTATACTTTTAAACACTTTCAATATGAAGTGAACCACTTTTAATTTCAATAAACATCCATAAAATTTACACATTGATTTAATTGTCAATGTTCCACCAAAAAGAGATATTGAAATCCTCAGAATGTGACTTACTTGGAAAAAGTAAGGTTAAAATGAGGTCATTAAGGTAGACCCCACTCCAATATGACTGTATCTTTATTAAAAAGGGGAAAGTTAGACACAGTCAGGCTCAGAAGGAAGATGATGTCAGGAGACAGTAAAGAGACAGTGTGACTTAAGCCAGGGAATATCTGAGACCTCCAGAAGCCAATTTTCTTCTGCTTACCTGGAATCAGTCATTTCAAATATTGTTTACTTTAATGAGGCTTCTCTTGGAGGATCTGACAGGGAAGCTGATGGGTTCTGCTTCCTAGATGAATGAACTATGCTTACAAAAGTGCTGAATTTCTAAATTTACATAATGAGTGTTCAAGTAATATGATTGTGTACCATGGAAAAATAATTTCAGGGAGCAAGTTCCTTCTTTCTAAGTGAGGGCCTGTAATTTCATTGCATAAATGTCCTAGTATATTCAGCATATATTTATGAAGTACTTATTATGTGCCTGGTACAGTATGAGACAGAGGATCATTCATGAAACACAATTAAACTGAGATGTCATTATAAGTAGATCTGGCAAAAGAATGACAACAGTTTCCTAAACACTCTGGGTGGAGCCAGGAAAAAAAGGAGTCCCCACCCTCGTCTTGGAAAGCTTGAGCTCAGTTTGATACTATCATGGAAGAACTTGGTATATTCTCCATTAAAATAGAGATATTTTTGTTGGGCTTAATAAATAAAATTAACAAGCTCTATTGTTCAATTAAGGTGACTGAATCAAATGAGATTATTAGCAATTCTCATGGTAGCAATGCCTAATCTTTGCTTACCAGTATCACTATGCTCAAAATTGTCAAGCACTCTCTTCTTCGATCTTTTCAACCACTTTATTGGGTAGGTACTACAGTACTACCTCACTTTGAAGATGAATAAACCCATACACATAGGATCAAATAACTTACTTATTAGGTCACAGATGTAATGAAAAGTGCAGCTACATTCCAAACCATGATTGTCTGTTTCCAGAACTGACAAAAGAAGCAAAGGACACTCACTTTCTAAATAGCACATCCACTAACTAGGTTAAACTTTGAGTAAAGGAACTTCCTTGGTGATCCAGGGGTCAGGATTCCAAGCTTCCAGTGGGGAACATGAGGGGAGAAGGGCTTGATTCCTGGATCAAGGAACTGGTATCTCACACACTGAGTGGAATGGTCAAAAAATTTAAACTGAAAGAAAAAAAAAAGAACTTTGGGTAAAAATTCACCTTGGAATCTCATGAAATAATAACAGCCTTTGATTCACAGTTATGCAAAATCCTCCCTTCATTTTTACAAAGTCTAGTCTAAGAGAGTAACAGTACTCCAAGAAAAGAAAATACTATAAAAATTACAGAGAGCAGGGTTTACAGATCCCTCAGAATGTGAATTTTGTTTGTTGAATAAATCACTCCAAAATACAAATTAGTATTTCAGAAGAGGAAAAAGTGTGTATAGATGATCATTGGAGTAAGGAGTAACAGATGGCAAGTGGAACCTTTAAAAATCCAATATCGGTGAATCAGACACATGAGACTAGAAAATAGCCTTTTGTTTCTACTTTCAACAATTCTCTTCCCAAATAAAACTTCTCCTGTCAGCTGGAGAGTTTATATCAAATCTACCACAAGTGTTCAAAGCAAAGAGAAACCATGGTAGTGTTAAATGACAGAATTGGAAATGGCCTTAGAGACTATGTGTAACCCTCATACAGAGGTTGAAACCTCAGGACAGAGAGTTTAAGGTTGGTAACAACTGTAGATGGAAATCCTATGGCTAAAATGCATTCATTGTTAATGTGGGAATCGTTAAGAGTGAATGTCCAAAGTATTCTTTCTTCTCTATGTATTCTTCTGGAGGTGAGATCTGACATGTTTATTAATTCAAACAGTTTGTAACTCTGTTAAGAACATCCAGTGCTCATATATTTTCTAAAGCTGGCTTATCACCAGTAAGGTATTACATTTTCACAAGAACCTTCTCACACCTGGGCCACATGCCCACGCAGCATTTTTCCCTCATAATCTTGAACGGTGAGGCAGGTGTGACTCCATCCTTCTTCCAGAGCATGTGGGCAGAGTATCAGCCACAATGACAGGAGGGGGGGGACCTCACTGAGTTCCGGTCCATGATACACAGCCGGGAGAGGAAATTATTTTAAAGCATGCTTCACATCCCCCAGCCTCTCTTCTCCTTGCACGGTGGCACTGGTAGACTTTTGTTCCACATGACATGACCTCAGCATGGAAACATCCCAGGTTCCTGGGTCAGCACTTGAAAGGAAGCCACCCAGGAGAGCTGCCCGACCTCCACGGTACTACAGTATGGGTGTCAAATAATCATTGTCTTACAGCACAGAGAATTCAAGATATGCTTTTTACCACAGCATCACCCGACCTCTCCTGACTATCATAGGGAAGAACTCTCTGTAACGACCACTCCTGCAATTGTGCTTATTCAGACCTGAGAGCATCCTGAACACATGCACACAGCTTTCCATATCTTGATGGTGTTGATAGCAAATCAAAAATCTAAAAGAAAGTAATATAAAACTACTAATATAGCTGGCTCTATTTTCTCTTTCTCTGGGTCTCTCACTTCTGTTTCTCATTGTCCACCTACTCTGGGGATCAGTCTATATCCCTGAGATGCCAACACTAGGCTTGCCAGCTCTACACTACTGGATCAGCCTTCTCCATGTCAACACTCTAACAACTTCAGGCTCCACATCTCTGGTATCTGATTCATTTTATTCACTGGGTTCATTTTTACATAGCTGATTCAATCCATGTCGACATCTACTCAGGTTAGTATCTCTAACTTATTAGGGTCTGTTACAAACACAGACTGTGTCTGGTATCCCTGCATATATGATAAGGATGTGGAATACCAACTAAATATCCTTTAGTTGGTATATCTTTCTATTTCTTCTCCAGGTTTAGGCACCATTACAGTCAACAAGTGCTTCCCTGGTGGCTCAGATGGTAAAGAATCCACCTGCAATACAGGGGACCTGGGTTTGATCCCTGGGTTGAGAAGATCCCCTGGAGGAGGGCATGGCAGCCCACTCCAGTATTCTTACCTGGATAATTCCAGGGACAGAGGAACCTGGAGGGCTACAGTTCATGGGGTCGCAAAGAGTTGGACACGA
>SJYW01041069.1:1409759-1426732 GCA_006410735.1 Raphicerus campestris | reverse complement strand
ACTGAAGTGACTTAGCAGCAGCAGCAGCAGACATTAGAATGGTATACAGAGAGGACTATCCCTTTACATACACTGTGTGTCATTAACATGCCAGCTTTAAATAAAGCAGAGGTTAGTTAATATTCAGATGGGGGAAGGATGAGTGATAGACTTACTAACTCAGAAGACACTGGTCCCAGTTCAGAGGAAAACAGAATAAGGGCTTGGTTCTCTTTCCACTTTTGTCTTCCTTTCCTCTCTTTCTCTACCCTCCCCCTTCCTTCTCTGCCACAGCATACATCTCTACAGAACCCGTAAGGATCTGGTTCCACTTTTCATGGGGGAACTAACTGAAAAAGCTAAAATGCCTGTGAGGGTCTGAGAGCAGCAGAAAGCCTAGTTATTTGGAGTTCTGTAGGCCAGCTGATAGTATTCACACTTAAGGAAGCCTTCTGCAACATCACCCAGAATGAGCATATAGCAGACCTCCGTAAGCAACCATCACTAACTATTCAGTCATGTTCATTATGTTTGAATTAACAGTGACAGGACATATCCTGTTTATTGGATGATGTTTCTATTTAATTCCCTATTATCTATTGAAATCTCTCAGCTCTTGCAGAAAGGATGAACAGAAAAGTCATGCACAGAGCTCAAGGACCACCCACATATACTTTTCCCATTCTTTTCAAAATACAGTTCAGAAGAGTGGACTCTAAAAATCAGCACCACCACATGAGTACAGCACCGTAACCTCACACTTCTGCTTCTGACTAGAGTGTTGGAAGGAGAAATGCACTGTTGGTTTTAACCCTAGCTGGGAGCCAAGTTACCCTCATTCCTGGGGAGCAAATGGAAGTGACACTGAACTGCACAGTTGCTAGGTGAAAAGATGGTTTCCATTTACTGTTGGTGGTATTGTCACGTAAGCTATACTGCACTACATTCTCTGAATCTACACATCTGTCAGTGAGTCAGTGTGCTTGCATCACAAGACTGGAAATGAAGGCTGGCATGGACCTACTTAACGATCACTGCTTCTGTCACATGTGTCTCCAGTATTGCTCAACTGACATGATGTGGGAGGGCTGTGAAGATTAACCGCAAGGCAGCCATTCAGGAGGGGTCTGAGCTAAGACTTTGATCCTGTGGGTTAGCTCAAGTCAGGCATCTATGGAGCTTTCTATTGGGATTTTCCGAGATCTGATAGCTTATCACCACCTCTCAGTCTCTCTTCGCAAGTGACCACTATGCTGATGGGATATAGCCAGCACTGGGATCGCCACACATAGACTCCAATCTCTCTTCATTTTTGCTTGAAGGGTGTTCTAAAGTTGTAGGTTACCCACTGCTGCAAAACAGCTATAACCACTCTAGAGCTTTCATTCCCATGTACAGACTTCTCTGTTCCTCCACTCTGATTTGATGAGAGAAAAAACAAACAAACAAACAAATGCCTGCAGAGTGTTAAGGGACCAGACCTGAGCCATGACAGGCTCAACAAGCTATACTAAGCCTGAGATTCAGATTCTTGTAAAACCTGAGTCATGATTCCGGGGATCCACACCCTGGGAAAGTCTCACTGGCACCAAACACAAGCCAATCAGAACTGGGATTTTGATTCAAACCTGAGCCAATGAGATTTTGTGATTTATGTGATTTGAAAAATCCCCCGCGCGTGCATGAACTAACCAATCGGTGTTTGCCAACTCTTCTGTTGCAACATTTGAACCGGGCTAAATGTATAAATACTGCTGTAATCCAGAGCTCGGGGCTCTCCTCAAGACTCCACTGTGCTGGATGAGACGGGATCCCTAGCTCGAGCTAGCAATAAAACCCCTTTATGCTTTTGCATTGCTGTGGACGTCTTATTCTCTCAGTTTTGGGATCTGGACTCTGGGCATAACACAGAGTTAATCCTTGAGTTCATCATATCACAGCATGAGAATCAAGAACTCTATATATCTGAAACTATAACAAGAGTAAGAGGTTTATTTTTGTGGGGTTTCTGATTTTTTAGGTTTATGTAAACATGGTCATCTCTTTGTGAAGACAGAAAAAAGAATACAATGACTCAGAGTCGGCCTTGGGTACAATGTGTAGACATGGCTAAGTGTCCTCATGCTACTTAGATTTCATTAACTCTAAGTTAATCCTGTTTTCAGGACTGATTATTCTTTACTAAAAAAGGAATTACAAAATTTTTCTGAGCAGAAAAACTGACACAAAGTCTTATTAGTAGCCTAAAGACTAAAAATTCATTTGCTGAGTGCATTTTGTTTAACTTAAAGTAGCATATAATCTATTCAACGTCTGAATTCATTTGTAAATAAATGCCTACCCCTGCTAATAACAATAATAACATGCTGCATGTGTTACAATCTTTTATACTTTTAAACACTTTCAATATGAAGTGAACCACTTTTAATTTCAATAAACATCCATAAAATTTACACATTGATTTAATTGTCAATGTTCCACCAAAAAGAGATATTGAAATCCTCAGAATGTGACTTACTTGGAAAAAGTAAGGTTAAAATGAGGTCATTAAGGTAGACCCCACTTCCAATATGACTGTATCTTTATTAAAAAGGGGAAAGTTAGACACAGACAGGCTCAGAAGGAAGATGATGTCAGGAGACAGTAAAGAGACAGTGTGACTCAAGCCAGGGAATATCTGAGACCTCCAGAAGCCAATTTTCTTCTGCTTACCTGGAATCAGTCATTTCAAATATTGNAAAAGAGATATTGAAATCCTCAGAATGTGACTTACTTGGAAAAAGTAAGGTTAAAATGAGGTCATTAAGGTAGACCCCACTCCAATATGACTGTATCTTTATTAAAAAGGGGAAAGTTAGACACAGTCAGGCTCAGAAGGAAGATGATGTCAGGAGACAGTAAAGAGACAGTGTGACTTAAGCCAGGGAATATCTGAGACCTCCAGAAGCCAATTTTCTTCTGCTTACCTGGAATCAGTCATTTCAAATATTGTTTTCTTTAATGAGGCTTCTCTTGGAGGGTCTGACATGGAAGCTGATGGGTTCTGCTTCCTAGATGAATGAACTATGGTTACAAAAGTGCTGAATTTCTAAATTTACATAATGAGTGTTCAAGTAATATGATTGTGTACCATGGAAAAATAATTTCAGGGAGCAAGTTCCTTCTTTCTAAGTGAGGGCCTGTAATTTCATTGCATAAATGTCCTAGTATATTCAGCATATATTTATGAAGTACTTATTATGTGCCTGGTACAGTATGAGACAGAGGATCATTCATGAAACACAATTAAACTGAGATGTCATTATAAGTAGATCTGGCAAAAGAATGACAACAGTTTCCTAAACACTCTGGGTGGAGCCAGGAAAAAAAGGAGTCCCCACCCTCGTCTTGGAAAGCTTGAGCTAAGTTTGATACTATCATGGAAGAACTTGGTATATTCTCCATTAAAATAGAGATATTTTTGTTGGGCTTAATAAATAAAATTAACAAGTTCTATTGTTCAATTAAGGTGATTGAATCAAATGAGATTATTAGCAATTCTCATGGTAGCAATGCTTAATCTTTGCTTACCAGTATGACTATGCTCAAAATTGTCAAGCACTCTCTTCTTCGATCTTTTCAACCACTTTATTGGGTAGGTACTACAGTACTACCTCACTTTGAAGATGAATAAACCCATACACAGAGGATCAAATAACTTACTTATTAGGTCACAGATGTAATGAAAAGTGCAGCTACATTCCAAACCATGATTGTCTGTTTCCAGAACTGACAAAAGAAGCAAAGGACACTCACTTTCTAAATAGCACATCCACTAACTAGGTTAAACTTTGAGTAAAGGAACTTCCTTGGTGATCCAGGGGTCAGGATTCCGAGCTTCCAGTGGGGAACATGAGGGGAGAAGGGCTTGATTCCTGGATCAAGGAACTGGTATCTCACACACTGAGTGGAATGGTCAAAAAATTTAAACTGAAAGAAAAAAAAAAGAACTTTGGGTAAAAATTCACCTCGGAATCTCATGAAATAATAACAGCCTTTGATTCACAGTTATGCAAAATCCTCCCTTCATTTTTACAAAGTCTAGTCTAAGAGAGTAACAGTACTCCAAGAAAAGAAAATACTATAAAAACTACAGAGAGCAGGGTTTACAGATCCCTCAGAATGTGAATTTTGTTTGTTGAATAAATCACTCCAAAATACAAATTAGTATTTCAGAAGAGGAAAAAGCGCGTATAGATGATCATTGGAGTAAAGGAGTAACAGATGGCAAGTGGAACCTTTAAAAATCCAATATCGGTGAATCAGACACATGAGACTAGAAAATAGCCTTTTGTTTCTACCTTCAACAATTCTCTTCCCAAATAAAACTTCTCCTGTCAGCTGGAGAGTTTATATCAAATCTACCACAAGTGTTCAAAGCAAAGAGAAACCATGGTAGTGTTAAATGACAGAATTGGAAATGGCCTTAGAGACTATGTGTAACCCTCATACAGAGGTTGAAACCTCAGGACAGAGAGTTTAAGGTTGGTAACAACTGTAGATGGAAATCCTATGGCTAAAATGCATTCATTGTTAATGTGGGAATCGTAAGAGTGTATGTCCAAAGTATTCTTTCTTCTCTATGTATTCTTCTGGAGGTGAGATCTGACATGTTTATTAGTTCAGTTTGTAACTCTGTTAAGAACATCCAGTGCTCATATATTTTCTAAAGCTGGCTTATCACCAGTAAGGTATTTCATTTTCACAAGAACCTTCTCACACCTGGGCCACATGCCCACGCAGCATTTTTCCCTCATAATCTTGAACGGTGAGGCAGGTGTGACTCCATCCTTCTTCCAGAGCATGTGGGAAGAGTATCAGCCACAATGACAGGAGGGGGGGGACCTCACTGAGTTCCGGTCCATGATACACAGCCGGGAGAGGAAATTATTTTAAAGCATGCTTNGGCCTTAGAGACTATGTGTAACCCTCATACAGAGGTTGAAACCTCAGGACAGAGAGTTTAAGGTTGGTAACAACTGTAGATGGAAATCCTATGGCTAAAATGCATTCATTGTTAATGTGGGAATCGTTAAGAGTGAATGTCCAAAGTATTCTTTCTTCTCTATGTATTCTTCTGGAGGTGAGATCTGACATGTTTATTAATTCAAACAGTTTGTAACTCTGTTAAGAACATCCAGTGCTCATATATTTTCTAAAGCTGGCTTATCACCAGTAAGGTATTACATTTTCACAAGAACCTTCTCACACCTGGGCCACATGCCCACGCAGCATTTTTCCCTCCTAATCTTGAACGGTGAGGCAGGTGTGACTCCATCCTTCTTCCAGAGCATGTGGGCAGAGTATCAGCCACAATGACAGTGAGGAGGGGGACCTCACTGAGTTCCGGTCCATGATACATAGCCGGGAGAGGAAATTATTTTAAAGCATGCTTCACATCCCCCAGCCTCTCTTCTCTTTGCACGGTGGCACTGGTAGACTTTTGTTCCACATGACATGACCTCAGCATGGAAACATGCCAGGTTCCTGGGTCAGCACTTGAAAGGAAGCCACCCAGGAGAGCTGCCCGACCTCCACGGTACTACAGTATGGGTGTCAAATAATCATTGTCTTACAGCACAGAGAATTCAAGATATGCTTTTTACCACAGCATCACCCGACCTCTCCTGACTATCATAGGGAAGAACTCTCTGTAACGACCACTCCTGCAATTGTGCTTATTCAGACCTGAGAGCATCCTGAACACATGCACACAGCTTTCCATATCTTGATGGTGTTGATAGCAAATCAAAAATCTAAAAGAAAGTAATATAGCTGGCTCTATTTTCTCTTTCTCTGGGTCTCTCACTTCTGTTTCTCATTGTCCACCTACTCTGGGGATCAGTCTATATCCCTGAGATGCCAACACTAGGCTTGCCAGCTCTACACTACTGGATCAGCCTTCTCCATGTCAACACTCTAACAACTTCAGGCTCCACATCTCTGGTATCTGATTCATTTTATTCACTGGGTTCATTTTTACATAGCTGATTCAATCCATGTCGACATCTACTCAGGTTAGTATCTCTAACTTATTAGGGTCTGTTACAAACACAGACTGTGTCTGGTATCCCTGCATATATGATAAGGATATGGAATCAAATATCCTTTAGTTGGTATATCTTTCTATTTCTTCTCCAGGTTTAGGCACCATTACAGTCAACAAGTGCTTCCCTGGTGGCTCAGATGGTAAAGAATCCACCTGCAATACAGGGGACCTGGGTTTGATCCCTGGGTTGAGAAGATCCCCTGGAGGAGGGCATGGCAGCCCACTCCAGTATTCTTACCTGGATAATTCCAGGGACAGAGGAACCTGGAGGGCTACAGTTCATGGGGTCGCAAAGAGTTGGACACGACTAAGTGACTAAGCTCAGTATAGCACAACACATGGCCAAAAACACCCTTCACATTTGTTGGTTAGATAGGACTACCAGAAAATAACGTTTTTTCACTTTTACCTTTTCCCTTGATAAGTAGTTTTACATAAATAGATTATTCACCTTATCTCTGTTGGTAGACATGAGTGATTCCATTAACAACAAAATGTCAACAACAGCAGATATACCTAAATCTTAACCTGACTATGGGAATGTAAAGATCTCATGAAACTTCTAAGGAGAGGATTCCCTTCAATTGGAGTTGAATGTTGGAAACATTTCTCCTAGCTTTCTGACATGATATGAGGCAGTTGCAACAGTGATGGAGAAGGAAAGGGCATGATTTTGCAGGAGACCTTGAAATGATGGATTGAGAAGAGAGGAATTCGAGACTAGTCTGCTCCTCTGAAACTGGCAGGAATCAGCAAGTCAGTAAAACCTCCAAACATCTGAAGACAGACACATACTTATAGTCTTATTTTCCTTTTTTAAACAGGAAAATCACTACACGGGGGGAAAAGAGTGAGAATATTTGCAGCAACAAGAAACAACCTAACACCAGAGATAAGCACGTGTAAAGGACACCTGCTTTGCTACAAGAGACACAGAAAAGAGATTATCTTTGAAGATATACAAAGAATTGCCTGAAGGACTACAAGCTTTTATCCAGAGGGAAAAAATGGGAGGAGAAGGCAAAGCTGAAAGAATTGTCAAGAAAACACAAGAATATGCCCAAACCATGCCCAACCGTGAGTGAGGAGGAACTCAAGTCACCTAAGGAATGTGCAGTGGCTCAGAACACCAACAGCAAAGGGCATGCATATCACTCGCTTCCTTCACAACTTATTGGTCCTTGGTCAACAATTTTAACCCACTGTCATAAGTCAACAACCCTAACACTACCCCCAACCTGACGTCCAGTATTAATAGTGTCTGCCATGGTATCTTCACTTGACCCATTCTGATTGGTGACACAGGATGCAGGTCATCACTCCGTGATCATGGCACCTATTTCTCTAGCTTTCTAGAAACTGGGACCTAGTCAATATGTTTTGATTTGCTTATTTTCTGCTTAAACCACTAATGGTTGACTTCTCTTGTTTGTAACCATATCCCTGGAGTGGACATTTTCCATGCTCTGCTCAGATCCTCTGGTTCCACTCTTCAGTGCTGTGAGGTTTCCCCCCAGATTTCCCCTCTGTGCACCCTTGGTTGTAAAGGTAACTCTTGCAACTTTCTTTGAAAGGACTACCCTTGGAGTATAAACGTGTTTTGTACACAAGCCCACAGAGCTGCAAATGCTTGAAAACTGACACCCTCCTTAGGCAGTATTTGACAAATGATCAACAGGTTAGGAATATGAAAACTCCTGTATCAGCTGGCTAGGGTTGCTATAACAAAGTACCACAGCCTGGATGCCATCAACAGAGAAATGTACTTTCTCACAATCCTGGAGGCTAGGAGCCAAAACTCAAAATGTCATTAGAGCTGGTTCTTCTGAGGCTGATCTCCTTGGTTTCCCTTCTTCCTGTGTCTTCATGTGGTCTTCGTTTCGTGTGTGTGTGTGTGTGTGTGTGTGTGTGTGTTCTGATCTCTTCTTAGGAGGACACTGGTCATATCAGATTGGGGCCCACCCATGTGACCTCATCTTAACTTTTTTTTTCTTTTTAATTGGAGGGTAATTTCTTTAAACTGTTGTGTTGGTTTCTGCTGTACAACAGCACAAACCAGTCATAAGTACACAGACATGCCTTCCCTCTTGAGACTCTCTCCCACTCCACCCAATAGCACACCACTCCAGGTCATCACGGAGTGCTGGGTAGAGACCCCTGCATACAGCAGCTTCCCGCTGTCTCCTTTATATATGGTGGTGTGTGTAAGTCAGTGCTAGTCTTTCAGTTCATCCCACCCTCTCCTTACCCCATTGTGTCCATTCTCTACGGTGGTATCACTATTCCTGCCCTATCCATAGGTTCACCAGTACCATTTTTCTAGAATCCATACATATTCATTAATTTGGTTTTCTCTCTCTGACATTTCACGATGTATAACAGGTTCTAGGTTCATTCACCACATTACAACTGATTCAAATTCATTCCTTGTTATGGCTGAGTAATACTGCACTGTGGGCTTCGTAGGTGGCTCAGTGGTAAAAAATCCACCTGCAGTGCAAGAGACATGGGTTTGATCTCTGGGTTGGGAAGATCCCCTGGAGGAGAATATGGCAACTCACTCCAGTATTCTTGCCTGGGAAATTCCATGGACAGAGAAGTCTGGAAGAGCTACAGTCCATGGGGTCACAAAGAGTCAGACATGACTTAGTGACTAAACAATAACAATATTCCATTGTATATATGTACCATAACTTCCTTACCCATTCATCTATCAATGGACATCCAGGTTGACTCCATGTCCTGGCAAGTATAAATAGGGCTGTGACGAACACAGTGGGGATATATGTGTCTTTTTAAATTATGGTTTTCTCAGGGTATATGCCCAGTAGCAGGATTGCTGGGTCATAATGGGCTTCCCAGGTGGCGCTAGTGGTAAAGAACCCACCCGCCAATGCACGAGACGTAAGAGACACGGGTTTGATTCCTGGGTCAGGAAGGTCCCGTGGAAGACAGCATGGCAATCCACACCAATATTCTTGACTGGAGAATCCCATGGACAGAGAGAACTGGTGGGCTACAGACCATGGGGTCACAAAGAGCTGGACACAACTGAAGCAATTTAGCATGCACACATGCACAGCACTGTTAAGTAAAGACATTAACTCCAAATACAGTCACATTCTGAGGTACTTAGAAGACAAGACTTCAATATCTGAATTTTTAGGGGGACACAATTCAACTTATATCAACGACCTCCCTTGTATCAAGGAGATATAAACAGTGAGACATGGTATAGTCCAGAGAGGCTCTGAAAGATGAAGCTGAGGCTGGGACATGGTCTAAAATCACATTCTTTCCTGAATTTCTTGCCCTTGTTTGGCCAGTTCCACTCAGCATTTTAGTGGTTTCTCCTGGGAGCCCTTCCTTAACAAATTACTTGAACAGGAATTCTCATCTCTGGCTCTGCTTCCTAGAAAGCTGAAGCATTAGATTATCCTGAATAATATACCTTCCTTTGGTCAGATGGTATTCCAACAGAAAAAGCTTCAAGAGGATATGCAGCTTTATCCTCTGTAAAGCATCAGGGAGTGCTGCCAGTGAGACAGAGAACTGAGGACTCTGAAAACCCTCTCCTCTACAGAAGCACTGAGGACACGGGGGGCGTTGTCAGAAATCACNCAGCTTTATCCTCTGTAAAGCATCAGGGAGTGCTGCCAGTGAGACCGAGAACTGAGGACTCTGAAAACCCTCTCCTCTACAGAAGCACTGAGGACACGGGGGCCGTTGTCAGAAATCACCTTTTCAGAGCTCTGGAAATTAACCAAAGGCTTGCAACACTCTAGAAAACACACATCCAAGAAAAATGGCTGAATCTCAACAAGAACAGATAACTTGCAGGATTTCAACTTGTCTACTTCTATCCCCCTTTTCCAGCATTGCAGTAGCCTTGAAAAACCAACACCCTCACAATCAGTGAAAACTAACATTCTAGCAGCCTCTGAAAGTGTCATAACAAGGATGAAGCTATTCCGGTGCCCAAGTCCCAGAGAACTGCCATTATCTGACCTGGCTGTCTGTTCCCTGGAAAGGAACTCTCATAGAATCAGCTTTCATTTGACCTAATTCAGAATTCTTCCAGGGAAAACAGCTTTTCAATACACTGTAATCAAACTATCAAATGTGAAAGCAATAAGAGATTCTTGAAAGCTGCAAGAAAGATGTACTCATCACATACAAGGGCTCCTCAATAAGATTAATAACTAATTTCTCATCAGAAATCATAAAGACCATAGGTAGTGAACTGATACATTCAAAGCACTGAAATAAAAACACTATCAACCAAGAGTTGAAGAAGCAGTTCTATAGAACCAAGACTTGTACATCCAGTAAAATTATCCTTTGAAAGCTAAGGAGAATTTAAGGTATTTCTATATAAACAAAAACGGAGAGAAGTGGTCATTAAAATACCTGCTCTACAATAAATACTAAAGGAAGAAATTAAGAAACACTAGACAATAACTTAAATCCACATAAATAAATAAATTACAGCAGTAGAGAGAGCTAAATAAATAAATATAAAAGATTCTATAATGCATATATTATTTATAGTACTTTTTGTTCCTAACTGATGAAAAGAAAACTGCATAAAGCAATAATTATAAACCTGTGTAGATGAGCCTATAAAGAAAGAAGATGCAATTTGCATGATAATAATAGTGGCAAGGATGATGGAGAATCTAGGGCCATTTAGGAACAAAGGTTTTTAAACTACTGACATTAAGTTTGTGTTAATATGATTGAAAGTGAAAGTGAAGTCGCTCAGTCCTGTCCGACTCTTTGTGACCCCATGGACTGTAGCCTACCGGGCTTCTCCATCCATGGGATTTTCCAGGCAAGAGTACTGGAGTACGTTGCCATTTCCTTCTCCAAGTTAATATGATTAGACTGTATAAATTAATATGTTGATCATAATTCCTAGGGCAGTCACTAGGAAAATGATATATACAATCAAATAAATGACAAAGGAATTAAAGTGATACACTAGAAAATCAGGACACAAAAGAAGGCAGTAAAAGAGGAAATGCAGAACAATAAGAACAAAAAAGACATGAGGCGTATAGAAAATAAATAGAAAAATGGAAAACATAAGAATTACCACATAGCAATTTCATTAAATGTAAATGGAATAAACACTCCAATTAAAAGGCACTGCTTGGTAGAATGGATTTTTTTTTTTTTTTAAGAAAAAAAAAATCATGATCTGTCTACATGTAAATCAAAACCACAGTGAGATACCACAATATTCTAAGGTATTATTTGTTCTTCCTTCTCTTTTAAAGTTTCTATTGCTTGGGGATCTGAGTGTTTTGAAGAAAACAATGAATCATACCTCACCTCTGTGTACACTCATGTACACACACACACTAGCATATTTTTATGTCTCAGTTCTACATGCTAAAATGGAGGAAATGCAATAGATAAGGGCCAAGTAATGATATTCATAGAACTTAATGCTGTGTCAACAACATGCCCACATCTATCCAAATGTAGGATTTCCAAAACATTGTAGAAACAAAATTTATACTCACAAAATATGCCACATACATGCAAATTGGGCCAGAGAGCCTTGCAGAATCAGAACGGACTATTCTGCAAATGTACTACCTCACTTTATCTCCATTGCAACCCTGTGATATAAATATTAACAGGTATTTTAATCTCCACTTAAAAAGTAAGGACTTAGATGTCAGGAAGATATATTATTCGCAGAGGCTGTACAGTTAATTTGTGGCAGGAACAGTAGGAAAACATACCCTGATTCTTTCCTCTCATCATACAAACAGCTCATTGAAGCAGCAAGTGAAATTGTTCTGACTTTAGTTAAAATGCCTGAGAGAATTTTAAAGTAGGTGATGAGATTTTGCTACTCTATAACTTAATTTAAAAAGAGGAATGAAAGAAGTTGTGCTGAGAATGGGCTGCAAGTCTTTAATGGCATATTTGCTTAAAATATTGTAGAGGGAATTGCCCATGAGCTGCTTATTGAAATCAAATAAATTTCCTTAAATCACTGTCTTTTGCTTTTCATTAACAAAGTCTGCACTGGCAATGAGTTTGCAGTCATCACAGTGATAAAATGCAGCCTGTCAACCTGTCTAGAGGAAGTCAATAGCACACTGAACTAAGCCCCCTACCTTCAGCATGTACACACACAAATGCAATATCCTCATTTTATGGCCTGAAGTATTTTTCTATTCTACTGTGTGCTTTTCAAAAAGTGGCAATGCCTTGGAAGCAAAAGGAGGACACTCGAGCCACTTTGAAATAAATTCAATATCTGTTCCTGTTAGAGAAAATTGTCGTAAACCACAAGGCATCATATTTTGGTTAAACTATCAGCCAGTCACCTTTTATGGAACTGTCGTTACTACCTACTGCATTTCTTGAAATTGCCCATGCTGCTCATAAATGTCAAACGAGGTTCGCATACTTACCTGGGCTTTTCTATTCAGCAAGTGACAGCAAAATGCCCTCCCAGCAGAATGCTATCCATGTAATTTAGCTGAGGAAGTAAAACTAAGAACGAAGATGTCTCTTGGCCCACCGTGGCTGCACTGCTGAACAAGAAAATGCCACTTACTGTCACTGAGAAGCAGCACCAAGAGGGAGCAGAGAGCATGTCTGTATGATGCAACCAGCTGTGCACAGAGTGAACCCTTAATTAAAAATTACTTAAGAGTAATGAAACTAGGGTCACCACTGCCATTTTAATTTCAGTGGAATTGAAAGACAGTGCTCTGCCAGCACTAAGCCATTCTGTTTCATTTCGATCTCCTTCTCTAGGATGGTACAGCCAACACAGTAGAGGTCTCCAGTGCTACAAGAAGAGATTAGATGGGAGCCAATCAAAGACTACTTTAAGGCACAGAAAAATCGCTACAACACCTATGATATTCCTCTCCCTTCTTACAAAAAAGGATTTGGCTCCCTGTTTCTTCATCTATAAAACAGTAATAAGAACATCTGACCAAGAAAACTGTTGTAAAGACTGAATGAAAAAAAAGTGTGTATCAAAATCTTCTGGTTAAGATGATACCAAAAGTCTGCATGGAAACACCATCCAAAGTCACCTTTAGCCAGGCTAACCAAGAATAAAAGACAACACAAACTGCTAGTGTCAAAAATGGATGAAATACCATCACAACTGATCTCATAGATATTAAAATGGTAACAGAGGAATACTTACTACAAAAAACCCTATGGTCACAACTTTGGCCATTTAGATAAAACAGATGAACTCATATAAGGAGTAATCAATAAGCTGAATAGCCCTATATGTACTTTTTAACTGAATCAATATTTAATAACTTTCAAAAAAAAAAAGTATCAGGCTTGAATGGTTTCACTCACAAATTCTACCAAACACTTAAAAAAAAATTATACCAATTCTCTCTCAAAAAATAGAAACAAGAATTCTATGAGATCAACATTATCCTAAAACTGAAACCAGATAACTATTACAAGGAAACAAATGACTATTATCCAAATAATTAAGATCATGAACAAATATGTGAACGTGCTAATGAATATTAGCAAATGACTCAAAAACTGTGTAAAAAGAATTCTATAGCACAACCAAGCAGGATTTATTCTAGGCATGCAAGTTTGGTTCAACATTCAAAAATCCATCAATGTAATCGATCTTTACAGAAAATTCTAGATAACTTAAACAAAAGATAAAATTTTAAGGATCAGAAGCAAAATAACAATAATCATAGCAACAGAACAACAACTGAAATCACTCAGTGAGTCCTTAAAGACGCGCCCTTTCTGCTCACTGCCATACCAGTTCAGTCTGGTCCTACAAGGAACAAACAGAAAAAGGGCAAAAGGCAAGGCCAGAACTGAGGGGCTTTCTTCCTTTACCCGAGAGTCTGAATGAAGATCTTGAAATATAGCTGTTTATATACCCATTTCACAGAACAGAGAAAATCAGTACTCAAAAGACTAAATAACCTGCTTCGGAACAGCCAGTGCTTGAGTAACAGACCAGGAAATGAGGCTAGGTGTGGCTGCAAAGCAGTGGCCAGGGAAGCACCCTGGATCTTAGAAACAGCAAAAAGGAAACTCCTGAGTGACAACAAAGGAGCCGTTTGGGAAATGCCTTTGGCGAAAGGGGCCTGGATTAAGATAAAAGGAAGCGAGTCTGCTCCATAGTAGCAAAAAGCAGATCACCCCCTTCCCTCCCTGCTACTTGATTCATGGGGAGAGGGACACTGGAGCGCATGGGGCCCTCGGGCGGAGGGAGAAGCAGACAGGTAGGAAAAAGGGCATCTGCAGCACCGCGGGCGCAGGCAGGGTGCACTGCAGCGTTGGGGGTACGCCTTACCCGGGGGACTCACAGAAGCCTTCACACTGAAGGGAAGACGTGGAAGTAAAAGCAAAAGTCGCTCAGTCCTGTCCTATTCTTTGAGGGCAAAATACTGGAGTGGGTTCTCCAGGGGATCTTCCCAATCCAGGGATCGAATCCAGGTCTCCCACATGGCAGGCAGATTCTTTACTAGCTGAGCCACAAGGGAAGCCCAAGAGTACTGGAGTGGGTAGCCTATCCCTTCTCCAGGCAATCTTCCTGACCCAAGAATAGAACCGGGGTCTCCTGCATTGCAGGCAGATTCTTTACCAACTGAACTATGAGGGAAGCCTCTTATGAGGGGAAGAGCCTTAAAGATGAATGGACATCAAAAATCTTAACTATTCTATAGAAGAGTTAGTTAACTCTTCTATTAACGAACTGTGTGAGCCTAAGCAAGTTATATAACTTCTCTGGACTTTGCAATGTTTCATCTAAAAAATGACAGAGGAAAATGAGAATTTTTAAGCATTCTCTTAGTTCTATCAGTCAAGAATCGTATGAATTTGTAACAGAATGGAAATATGTCTGACCTTCCCCCACCATCTCTCATTCATGCTGTGTTTTTCCTTTCCCTTCTGCTTGCCTTTCCAACCCACACTACCCTACTACACCCCTACCACCACCACCGAAAAGAGAGGAAGTGAAATGCAAGTTTTCAAATGGCAAGCGCCTTTACTCTTGGCTAAGTTTAACATTCATTTAGTCACCTGTGGTGGGTTATTTTGGCTTTAGACTCCATTTATTCTGTCAGTCAGTAAAAAAAGCTACCACTCAGCACACCACCACCACAGCATATGTGCAGAGTCTAGCATAGAAAGAGGACTCTTTTCTGGGGAATTTTAGAAAAGCTATTAGCTTTATAGTAGTTCACTAATATTTTGGCATTTCAACATATGACTTCAAATCTTAGGCATATGGAATCTCTAGGAAGTCTATTACATTTGAATGAACTGTAATATTTTATTGTTAAAGGGCTATTTTTTAGATAAACTAAAGAAAAAAAAGTGATGAAAATGCTGAGTCATTGTAGAAACAGAAGGAAAAAGAGAAAAGTACAGAGGAATTAGTACAGATAAAAACCTTGGATTCTGACAGGATCTAAAGGGCAGAGATGACTCGAACTAACACAGGAAGATCCAGTTCTTCAAAACCTTCTTTCCATTATCAGCAAGGAAAATCAGCATCCGTGTGACCATGTTCTGTCATATAGCTGAGCTGAAATGGCAGAGCCTAGCCTTTGAGTGAGTAGACCCAGCTTCTGAGTGCTGTGTGACTTTGGAGAAACTCTTGAACCTCTCTGAATTTCATTCCCCCCATGTGCAAAATGAAGTCTTTTGTGAGGAGAACAGAAAGTGGAAAAAAACAGATTTTAGGTCATACAATCTGAGTTCATTCATTCACTTAATTTTTTACTATATGCTTACCAGGCATAAAGCACTAAGGATCTTCCGGTGAGTAAAAACAAACAGAAAGCTATGAAAATATATTTAAACCAATAAATATAAAGATGCGTTTGTGAGGTGGCCAGAGAAAAGGTGTGTGACACCAGAACTATGATAGGAGCTGAGTTGTTCGTGTGATGAAAATAAAAGGTTTGGGGGATGGAAGAGAAGATTCTGGGCATGACCTTGAGGAATTGCAAACTAGAACTAATCAAGGAGGACAAGCCTCCAAGACAAAGGGAAGGAGAGAAAGGAGGACTTTGGGATAATAATATTGTTGAGACCAGAACAGGTCTCTCAGGAGTCAGCCCGTGGTTGATCCATACGAGCCTGGTGACAATGAGTGAGGAGGCAGGGCCATATCTCCCTCTCTTAGCTTGGTGACTATCAGCAAGTCTTCTGGCCAGTTTGAGTCTCAACTTCCCCAGCTTTGAAAAAATTAATGGAGCTAACCATATCTCATTTAGAGAGAATACCACAGTATTTGACAGAGTACATGGTCACAAAATAGTCCCCTATATGTACAAGATTCATGCAAGAAAATTTTTCATGGCATTAATTCAGATTTAACACACCTTCAAATTTGTCTTGGTGGGGTTAATCAGAGTAACTATTATGAAACTGACTCCTATAGTCAAATATGCTATAATTGACAACTTTTAGGTAACAATCTCCAAAGAAGTATAAATATGCAAGCAAATAACACCAAAGTTAAAAGATCATTAGTAGGTAATTCAGAAGGATTACATAACAGAGGTCTATTACATGGATCAGTTACAGTGTTGATAGCACAGTTGTCACCATTTAAAATTTCTCTTCCACATCAAGACTAAACCAGTCTTACAACTCCCAAGAAGATACCTACTGACTACCCCATTCTTTTGCAAGAATTAGAACAAAACCCTCACCTGCTGACATTCCTCAGCAAATGTACAGCATCTGCAATGCACAGGGCACTCCCCTCTTGCTCTCCTTTCTCTGGGAGAACAGTAGGCAGGGCTACCTTTTATTTCACGCTTGTTATGTTCAAATGACCAGGTTACATGCTTCACACACTTCATCTCCCCGAATGAGTGAGTGAAGTCACTTAGTCGTGTCTGACTCTTTG
>SJYW01041069.1:1375540-1386441 GCA_006410735.1 Raphicerus campestris | reverse complement strand
GCACTGCCATTCTTCGCTTAATACATATGTTCCTAGCTCTTGGTTGCTCAATAATTTGCTGTCATCAGTTGTGGTTTCTTTCCTGGTAACTGCAATTCCTTGAAAACAAAGTCAGCGCGAACATCCTTCTTCTTTTGCCTCTCTTGCGCCGTAGCCTTTGCCTCTCTGGCGCTGTGTCTTGCCGCCCACCCGGCCGGGCTCCTTTGCTTTTCTGTTTCTTCTGTCTGCCTGACCCCTCACCTGGGTGGGAACGGCCCTGAAAGAGAAGGGACAGGGTCACCAATGTCTGTGCGTGAGGATGAACTTCTGTGCCCACACACACAGTAAATGGATTCAAGGCCAAGGTGGCAAACCCATTAACCATTCCTCCCATCATTGGGGTGATGGCGAGTGGTGTGTATTGGAGGAACCCGGTCACAAGTGAGGCTTGAGGGGTCCTCTACAAACTCTTTACTCTTTCCCTCCCTCGGAACAACGTCAAAAAATTAAAAGATCTAACCCCCAGGTTCCAAAAACTCACAGCACCTCAAAAAAGAGAAGGTGGACATTTACAACTACATCCAGCTTTTCCAAAATGTGAATAAAATCAATAAAATCCATGCATTGTGTTACAGGAAGACGACACAGACTCACTGCACTGTTGTAGTTCTCTGCTGTGGCTCTCAACACGGTGCTCACTCAATCTGGGGTAATGCACAAGAAACTGCCTGCAATTCAGGAGACTTGGGTTCGATCACAGGGTAGGATGTGTCTTGATTTCCTGCACCGAATCTACACTCCAATTTATCTGTGACAACCTCTTGTGAAGCCTCCCTTTTACTATTGACATTTGTGACCCAAACCACCCCATATTTAAAGTTCTCAGAGAAAGTAACCCATGGGGACTTTCTGATCATAGAATTTTTATGCTAAGGGACATGTGAACCAAAGTGCAGAACAACCCATGGAAATAAGAAGCCAGCTCTTCTCTTCCTGGTTTTGAAGACAGCTCAGAGGGTCGCCAGCCCACCTCAGAGGTCATCCCCACGATGCTGGTTCCTATATGCAGTCAAGGGCTTGGCCTGCTGTCGTTACGAGGTCAGACTTGTGGGAGCTGCATTGAAATGATGTTCCTGAGAGTTCTGACCTACAGATGTGAAGGTGTTGATAGGTGCAGATCCTAAGAAAAATGGACAGCTAGGCTGACTCTGGAAAGAGAGACAAAAGGAGGAGAAACTGTGAAGGCAGAGGGAAGTACAGAGAAAGGAAGAGGGAAAATGAACAGGGGAGGGGATGGGAACAGCATGAAGGAAGCTGTAGGCCAAGGGAAGTCCAGAGGAAACTGAAAGAGCGGCTCTAAACTCTGAGGACATTGCAGGCGGCGAGCATTCATGAAGAACTGTAGTTAGACAGTGTCTTGTTCAAAATTTGGTGTTACAGTAAGTCCCCTACATTCAAACAAGTTTCATTCTGACAGCATGTTCATAATTCCAACAAAGTTAGCCCAGGTACCCAACTAACACAGTCAGCTATACAGTTCAGTTCAGTCGCTCAGTCGTGCCGACTCTTTGTGACCCCATGAATCGCAGCACGCCAGGCCTCCCTGTCCATCACCATCTCCCAGAGTTTACTCAGACTCACGACCATCGAGTCGGTGATGCCATCCAGCCATCTCATCCTCTGTCATCCCCTTCTCCTCCTGCCCTCAATCCCTCCCAGCATCAGTCTTTTCCAATGAGTCAACTCTTCGCATGAGGTGGACAAAGTACTGGAGTTTCAACTTCAGCATCAGTCCTTCCAAAGAACACCCAGGACTGATCTCCTTTAGAAGGGACTGGTTGGATCTCCTTGCAGTCCAAGGTACTCTCAAGAGTCTTCTCCAACACCATAGTTCAAAAGCATCAATTCTTCGGTGCTCAGCTTTCTTCACAGTCCAACTCTCACATCCATACATGACCACTGGAGAAACCATAGCCTTGACTAGATGTACCTTTGTTGGCAAAGTAATGTCTCTGCTTTTTAATATGCTGTCTAGATTGGTCATAACTTTCCTTCCAAGGAGTGTCTTTTAATTACTATAGCATAATAGGTTTATAATACTTTCCATACAAATAATGCATAAAAACAAACCAAAAAATGAAGAGAACATTTTTAATTTTATAGTACAATACCTTGAAAAGTACAAGACTTCAGTACAACATCTGGCACACAGGGGCTGGCCTCGAGTGAACAAGCAAGAAGAGTTCCTGATGGAGGAGGGAGAGGAGGTGAGAGATGGTAGAGCTGAAGAGTCATCAGTAACAGGAGACAGAGGGCAAGGTGCCATTTACGCACACCTGAATGCATGTTCTCATCTTTGAAAGTTCACAACGTGAAGGTCCATATGTAGGGGACTTACCGTATTAGGGTTTTATATGAAGAGGGAATTTAGCACCATAATTTTCAGGAGATAAACCTGAGAAGGTTTGTAACAGTGCAAATTCCCAAGCCCTGCCCTTACAGATCTTGATTTTGTGTAGGCTGAGGTTTAGGAATAGATATATCACCAACAAGCTCTCAAAGTGATCGGATGAGGGAGTGACCAGGTCTGGGAAGCCTTATATTGGTTTGCCCAGCCTCCTGCCAGCTGGACACTGGCAGTGCAGCTCTGATCTCGCTGATGTGTGTCCTTGGGCTTGAATACTTCCTGGAGCAGGAAGCTCATTACTTTTGCAAGAGCTCTGGTTGGAAGAAGATTCTGGTTTTTCACATAGTGCTTGCATCTGCCTCCGGAAGCAAGTTCTACCAATTTAGGAAGAGATGATCGGCCAAGGAATTGAAGGTACATACCCCCTGGGCCCCAAAAGGGGGAACATCATTGCTGTTGCTGCTGCTCTAATGTTCTTTCTTCCCTCTGCAAAATGTGCAAGCATACCATGACAACCGGCGTTCCTCTAGGATGAGTTTTGTGTTCATGTCCCAGATCATGTGAATGCAGAGTCTTCCCAAATGAGCTGAAAGGTCAGATCACTCAAAGACCCTCCTTTACTAGATCTGTCAAGAAAGCAGAAGATAGTTGCCAGTTCTTGTCAAAAAAAGATGGACTCTATCCAACTTTCTAGGGAGAGACTAGGGAGACCCACAAAGCGTGAATGTGCTATGGGAACTCTTCCTAACCAGATGGAGGGCCTTGTTCCTGAATTAATGGTCTCCTAGAAAGTGGCACTGATCATGCGCTCTGAAACTCTCAGGAAATCTTTTCACCCAAGAACTTGAAATCCCACATGTACTGTTCTTAACAAAGTCTGATAACTTTTTCAAAGAGATCTCCTGGCTACTCGAAATGGGGCTCCCCAGCCAGACTCTGCCTACACCCATCAACCCTAACGTGCATGCTCACTAAGTCACTTCAGTCGTGTCCAACTCTTTGCAACCTTATAGACCATAGCCTGCCAGTCTCCTCTGTCCACGGGATTCTCCATGCAAGAATACTGGAATGGGTTGCCATTTCCTCCTCCAGGGGATCTTCTGAACCCAGGGATCAAACCTGCATCTCTTACATCCCCTGCAGTGGCACACAGGTTCTTTGCCACCAGCACCACCTGGGAAGCCCAATCCCACTGCCCCCTGTTAATCTCCAGCCAAGTTAGCCTGGCATCCAGCCCACTATCTGGACTCCAGGTCTGAGAAGGTCAGGTCCATCAGTAAGAGGGGAGAAGGTTCCTGCCAGATGGTCAGTTCTTGCCATGAAAATCAACTGATGAGAAACCAGTTAACATTTCTGGCTGAGTCACTGAACATAAAAATACACACAGACTTCTGGGGAAATTCTGTATGACATAGCACACTCCAAAGGCTAGGTGTGAGTTGTTTCAGCCAGGACACTTCCTTGTTTCAGCCAGGACACTTCCTTCCCTGGAGAAAACTACTGCCCTGCAACTCAGCTGATACAAAGCGAGCAGGAGTGCAAACTCTTGCCAGGACTCTGTTAATATTGGGGGTGATTCTGGATCTTTTCTTAGTCTAAGCTAGAGAAGCCAGAGCACAGGCAGATAAGGGTCTGGAGCGAGGGATGAGAAGGTGACTGTCCCCGGAACTAGCAGTTAGACTGCTGAGAGCCTGCAGGGCTAGCGCTGGGCAGGAGTGAAGGGATGGGTTCATTAGGAGTTCACCAGCGAGAACCTACAGGGCTGCGGGGAGCCTGCCCAGGAGGCAGAAGACAGGCAGAAGAGAGACTAACACCAGAGGCTGACCCCTCTGGGGCATCTATTACATGCAGAACCCAGCATCACCTGATTTCATCAGATTGTCCCTATTTTACAAGTGAAGAAGATGAGGATAAAGGAAAACACCTAAAATCAGAAAGCTAGTTACTGGGGGGTTAGAAATTAGGATATATATCTGGCTAAATCCAGAGAGCATTCACAGCAACTGGCCTTTCTGCTCCAAGAGAACAAAGGTTTCCTTAGAGTATAAGAAATGAAAATGACTCTTCCCCTCCTTAAGTCAGGAAAGGTCTCCTAGCCTGAACGGTAAGATTGACCCTGTGCCCTCTCCCGCCCACTTCTAGGCAGACCACCAGGCCATCTTTTCCAGGATCTCACCCCAGACCCAACGCAAGGGCCCCCAGTCTGGAAGATAACCCCTGCTAATATACTATTGTTCACCAGTAATTGCTTTCCTTTCAGCTCCACCTTTCCTAAAGCCATGGGCAATTTCTCACAGCATCTACCTTCTTGAAGCTTTTGTTTAAGTCTTTAAAAGACATGACTTTCCAAAGAAATAATTAAGGCTTTCATGCCCCACACTTTTAACAAATATATTTTGACCTCGTTCCATCCCTTATGGATGTGAGCAGTTTTCTAGCACTTTGAAGGGATTTCCATTCAATTATCCTCCAGAATCCTCTTTTCTCCTCTCCTTTTTTTCAGCACAAAAAGCTTCCCATTTGCCTCCAAAGGTGAAATTAGGTGCTTTCCCATTCAGCACCGGGCAGACTTTTAAATTGGATGAAATAATAAAGCTTCTTTGAATTTCAGGGCAGCCTTCACAGAAAGAAATTAGAATCTGCCCTACGAAGCAGCTCCCTGATTCGTTGTCCTTCTATTCTCTCTGTGCTCTGGGGAAAGGGGCAAAGGTAGAGCTAGGATTCACAAAAAACCACAAAGAGCCTCTCTTAAAAAGTTTATTCAGGACTTAGGATAAAGGAAGCGCGATGGTCCCTCATCTCGCAATATTTCTGGGCCCCGCAATGTGCCGGTCTTCACAGCTCAGCATCTGACCCTCAGCCTCCGTACCACACCTGTAAGAAAACCTTTCAGAGTAGGAATTGTGAGTGCTGCCACGCTGTGAGTCTTTTGTTAATAGAACAGAATGAATTCAAAAGCAATTATGATTAAAATCAAACAGAAAGCATGAGGGAGGGGGGGAAATGAACAGAAATGATAGAATTAACTTGACCAGTATCTTCTAACCTGAAGCCGACAACTCGCCCTGAACAGCTCTCCTGAACGTGGACAGGTTTACACGCTACAAAAAGCATCTAGATGCCTCTCCCCTATTCAGGACAACCCCCACTAAACACACACACACACACATAAATCCTAGACATCCTAAAAAACTATTTATAGGAGCGATCTGACTAGTTGTCGGCCTGTAGTAATTAGAGCTATTTTAAATAATTCCAATGGGAAGAGTATCACCCGTATGTCTCCTACAACATGCCTAAAATACCTGCCATTTACTGTTGTGCTGTGATGATTTCATTCCCAAGGAAAAGCAGGGAGTAAGTAAGAGTGACAGCCTGTCTTTGGGATAACCTGCCAAATGCATAATGAAGCTGAGGGATTCACTTGTCTAATTAATTCAGTGTCACCTGGCAGAGGAAAGAGCTTAAATAACTTGTACAGAAAAGTTGAAGTTTCGATGCCATTCTGGAGGAGGTGAGACAAAGTGAATGAGTGGAAAGCTCACAGGACTCCTGCAAGGGGTCAGGGGACAAGAGGGAACCCCAAATCAGTCTGCACAGACAGCATCTGCTACTTCTCTGCTGTGTCCAAAGCTAAGATGAGTCTTATTTTATTAAATCATCTAAGTNCTTAAATAACTTGTACAGAAAAGTTGAAGTTTCGATGCCATTCTGGAGGAGGTGAGACAAAGTGAATGAGTGGAAAGCTCATAGGACTCCTGCAAGGGGTCAGGGGACAAGAGGGAACCCCAAATCAGTCTGCACAGACAGCATCTCCTACTTCTCTGCTGTGTCCAAGGCTAAGATGAGTCTTATTTTATTAAATCATCTAAGTCTGGTCCATCTAATACTCCAAGGCCCTTCCACAGAAGAGCTTTTTATGTGGTATGAGAATTCACTCAAATGATATATATCCTCTGATCTAAATGGCCCTGTCCATGTGCTTCTTCCTTTGATCGACAGTGTCCCCACTGTGCTTCTGAAGTCACATTAATCATCCTATGTTGTCCACATGGTGCTGGAGAAGGCTCTTGAGAGTCCCCTGGACTGCAAGAAGAACAAACTAGTCAATCCTAAAGGAAATCAACCCTGACTACTCATTGGAAGGACTGATGCTGCAGCTCCAATGTTTTCACCACATGATGTGAAGAGCCAACTTATTGGAAAAGACACTGATGCTGGGAAAGACTGAGGCCAAAAGGAGAAGAGGGTGGCTGAGAATGAGACGGTTAGATAGAATCGCCAACTCAATGGACACGAATATCAGCAAACCCCGGGAGATAGTAAAGAGCAGGGAAGCCTTATGTGCTGCAGTCCATGGCAGCAAGGAGTCCATGAAAATTCCATGGAGTCGCAAAGAGTCAGACACGACTTAGGAACTGAACTAGAGACGTCCAAATGGGGAACCAGAAACATTTAAAACACAGCTTGCTCTAAAATGTACTGGAATATTTGAACCCACCAGGCAATCTCTGCCAAAACAGAAAGAAAGAAATACATGAAATTCACAACAGCGCCCTGCAGTCCAAAGGAAATAACAGAATCTCATGGTCAGCCATGCAGACCCAGCCTCTGTTTCGGTGAAAACACGAAATTTCTCGGCTGTTACCTTACCGAAGTGTTTTCAGAAAGTTAAAGCGCAGATTGCTGGGCCAACCCCCAGAGTTTCTGACTCAGTGGATCTAAGCTGGGACCTGAAATTTTCCATTTCTAACCAGTTCCCAGGTGCTGCTGCTGCTGCTGGTCTAGAAACCGTCTGAAGAACCACTGACCTTGATGACGAATGTCTTCACTGGGGAGATGGCCCCGCAGTCAGTCAGATCTCATTAACACGTCCCAAACTGGGGAATCAACCACTTTCATCTTGTGTTTCTTTCTTTTTACATCCCTGCCACCCAGTTAAGGATTCTTAGCAACTAAGATTTATGGCGAAAATAATTTTTAAATCTCACCCTACAGCACTGGAAAATGACTGAAAGAGAATGTGAAATATCCGTAGCACCTTATTTTCAGAAATCACTAAACACGGAAAACACACTCGCTGTCTTTCAGTGGATGACTGGTTAAACAAAGTCTGGTCAGTGGTCAAGAGTCCACTCTTCCACTGCAGGGGCACAGTTTCAATCCTTGGTCAGGGAACTTAAGGCCCTGCAAGCTGAGCAGTGTGTTGAGGGTTGGGGTGGTGAATAATTTAAAAAAAAAAAGAACAGTAGTGCATCCTTACAATGGAATATTACTCAGCAATAAAAGGGAATAGATTATTGATACAGGCAACCAGCTGGATGAATCTCCTGGGCATTGTGCTAAGTGAAAGAAGCCAGTCTCAACAGGGTGCTTACTGTATCCTTCTTTTTACATGAAATCCTTAAAATAATGAAATTATAGTGATAAAGAACAGTTCGTTCATTGTTTTAGGAATTAAACTGGGAAGAGGCTATAACTACAAAGAGGTCAAGGAAGTTCTGGGGGTGAAAATCAAACAGTTCTCTGGGCTGATTGTTGTAGTTGTGTAAGTGTGGTAAAATTTCAGAGAACCTATGCTAAATTTTTTTAAAAGGAGTCCATGTGAGAACCAGTGGAATCTGTTTAAGATCTGTGATGAACAGTGTTCTGTTGTGTCAGTTTCCTGGTTTGGGTAACTGTGCTATCGTTATGTTAGATGATATCGGGAAGCCGGGTGAAGGATATGAAAATGCTGTGTTACTTCTGTAACTGCTATGTACGTCTGAAAGTCATTTCAAAGAAAAAGTCTGATTTTATACCAACACCTAGTGATTGGAGAGATGGAATATACTTGAATAAATTCTAAATAAATAAAGACAGCAGCAGTTTGAAGTAGAAACACTTGGTGAGCCAGGAGAACAGGTTATGGTTCTGAAACTGTTATTAACACTGCATAGACTTGAGCAAGTTTCCTAACTTCTCTAAACTTTACTTTTCTCATCTGTAAAATGGGAAGAAGGGATAGACTTTGTGACTTTGTAATATTTCTAGTTCGAGAGCAAAAAACCCTTGCACCAAAGTGTTTTCAATTATGCAAGCCTACGGTCTTCTGAATCAGCTTCCCTGTAAATTTTCTATTGGTTTCCGATTTTAACAACTCACAAGAATTCCCTCCTTTGGTTTTGCTGCAGTTCCTAGCTATAGTCAGCAAAGATGCTTTGATTCTGCCCACCCCTTCCAAGCCTGAGGAAAATTCTCATCCCTCATGTGTCTCCACGCTTCTTGCCTCTAGGAGATACTCTAAGCTGAGCCCTGGTAGAGATACCATGGCAGAGAGCCCCCAGCAAGGAACTGCTGCACACGCAGCAGACATAAGCCGGGGCAGGGCCATTAGACGATCAAGCCCGTGATGTAAGGACTCAAGAAAACGCAGAGAAGCCAGCAGGGCTCACGGACAAGAAAAGCTCTCCTGAGTCTGCAGGCGCTGGACATGCAGTCAGATGCCCCTGCTTCCTTAATAGCGCACACTCAAACTTACTACTGACCAATGCCTGCATAATAAAGCCCCTCATTGGGGCTTCCCTGGTAGTCCAGTGGTAAGACTTCGCCTCCCCATGCAGGGGACCTGTGTTCTATCCCTGGTCAGGGAGCTAAGATCCTGCATGCCTTCCTGCCAAAAAACAGAAACATAGACAGAAGCAACATTGTAACAAAATCCAGTAAAGACTTTAAAAATGATCCACATCCAAAAAGAAAGAAGACACACTAGCAAAGCGATCTTGAGTTTTTTAATGCCTTATCAGAAAGGCCATATGGGTTTATATTTAGGATATATTCAGTGAGAAGGAACAGATAATACCACCTCAGTTGGCCCTTTTTTTAAAAAGAAAAATTAATAACATATGGAACTGGAAGTCCAAAAGTAGGGGAAGTCCCCCTGTTGGTGACTTTAGAACTGAAATGTCCACATTGGGCCATTGTGTGCTTAAAATGTGGCTGGTGAGACATGAGATGTGTTTTAGGCATACAATACTCACTGGACTTCAGAGACTTTGTTCCAAAAAACAGGAATGCAAAATATGTTATAATAACTGTATACAGATTATATAATTTAAATTCTATTTTGAATAAACTAGGTTGAATAAAAGATTTATTTTTTGACTGCACCATGTGGCATGTGGGATCTTAGTTCCTCAACCGGGGGTTGCACCTGTGCCCCTTGCAGTGGAAGCACAGACTCGTAGCCACTGGCCCGCCAGTGAGAGTGAAAGTGGTAGTTACTCAGTTGTGACTCTTTGTGACCCCATGGACGCTAGCCAGCCAGGCTCCTCTGTCCATGGAATTCTCCAGGCAAGAATACTGGAGTGGGTTGCCATTCCCTTCTAAAGGGGAACTTTCCAACCAAGGTATTGAACCTGGGTCTCCTGCATTGCAGGTAGATTCTTTACTGTCTGAGTCACAAGGGAAGCTATATTCTTTAATTTTACCTGTTTCTTTTTCTGGTTTTAATGGGGTTCCAAGACAATTTTAAATACTTACGTGATTCACATTTTGTTTCTACTAAACAGTCTTGCTTCAGAGCAGTTTTTCTCCCCAGGAGATATCTGGCCATGTCTGAACACAGTTTTGAATGTCAGGGGTAGGGATGTTCCTGGCATCTGTTGGATTGAGGCCAGAGATGCTACAATGCTCAGGACAGACAGTAGAGCAAAGTGCTCTGGCCCAAAATGTCAACAGCGTCCAAACTGAGAAATGCTACAGCCCAGTATTTTCCTCTCTGCTGTCGACAAGACTGACTTCCTTTTAAGACCGATTTTCCTCCTGGTGAAACATAGCTATAGAATAGTCATCTTCCTTGTTGGTATCTATGGAGGAAAAGGCAGACTGCCCTTTGCTCTTTCTTAAGATCAGAGAACTTTCCCCCAACAGAAGAATCAAAATTTCAGGGGTTTATTTTTGAGACCAATGAATAAAGTACTATTTTTATTAACAAATTAACTGCATAATAAGAAATAGACTTCTATTATGTAAGTGGTCCATTGTTATTCTCTGAAATAGACCTGGGTTTGGAACAGAATTGTTGCCAGGAGAAATGGCTGTGGGTCGCATGCAGTGACGTCGACAGACTGCTTTGAGTGATTCTCAGCATTTTCCACCATTGAATGAAGATGTATTCATTCCTACCACTGCACTGGCAAAACAGAGTGTTCTCATTAAGTGGTATTTAAACAGTCGGTTTTATTTCTCTGCAAAACTGAATACCTAGCTATCTATTTGCAGAGTTATAAGACCATAATTTTTCTCTGTATTATTTGTTCTTTAGGTGAAATTCAATAAACCATCCATGGCATTTTTAATTCCATTGATTTTCAGAAAATATAATAGAAGTTACGTGGAAGACTGGAGGGAGGAGGAACTGCGGTGTTTCAGCAGAGAAACATTCTCCATTCTTAACCAAATCAATATTCAATCACCTCAAGGCCAGAACAGCACATCCTTACAAGGAAAGGAAGAGATGAGACGTTTATGTTAT
>SJYW01041069.1:1334524-1354535 GCA_006410735.1 Raphicerus campestris | reverse complement strand
TGTATGTCTTCTTTGGAGAAATGTCTGTTTAGGTTTTTTCCCCACTTTTTGATGGGGTTGTTTGTTTTTCTGGTAGAGAAACAGACATAGAGAATAGGCTTATGGACATGGGGAGAGGGGAGGGGAGGGTGAGATGTATGGAAAGAGTAACATGGAAATTTACATTACCATATGTAAAATAGATAGCCAATGGGAATTTGCTGTATGGCTCAAGAAACTCAAACAGGGGCTCTGTATCAACCTAGAGAGGTGGGATGGGGAGGGAAGGAGTTTTCAAAAGGCAGAGGGTATATGTATACCTATGGCTGACTCATGTTGAGGTTTGACAGAAAACAGCAAAATTCTGTAAAGCAATTATCTGTCAATAAAAAATTAATAAACTTAAAAAAATACAAAAAAGTTGTCACTTTTCCTTCCCTGTAATAGTAAATCGGTAAAAAAAAAGATACTAAATTTTATTATTATATTATGGGAAAATTCATTAGTAATAATAAAAATATACTTTGAGCAATTCAATGAAAATAGAGGCAAAGGGAAGAATGGACATGGTTTGTTCAAATTAATATGATGTGAATGTTGAAATCATGTCATCAAAGAGTATGGGAAATTTATAATACTCAAACAGTAGGCTCTAAATTTTGTTTAAATCAGAAGAAAATGTTCATGCGTATTTTCATGTAAGTTTGTTTGTATATGTGTGTGTTTATGTATATGTGTGTGTATATATACACACGATATTTATCTTTCTCTTTCTGACGCTTTCACTCTGTATAATAGGTTCTAGGTTAATCCACATGTGTATATATGTGTGTGTTATGTGTGTGTATATACACACACACATATACATACAGATTGACAAGATATTTCCAATATTCATGATCTCTAGATACTGAAATTACCTATAATTCATTTTCTTTAATCTGTTCCTATAATCAGCACCTTTTAATAAACACAAAGTAATATGTTAAATTTAAAACCTTAACATAGTCAACCAAAAATGAAGAGACAAACTTGTTTTACTTGTAACAGATCAGAACTATCAATTCAAAAGCAGAGAAAACAGAACCTAAAGGCAGGTCAATGTTCAATACAAAATGAAGACATTTTCAGTCTTTACTGTAACCAATTTCATTTGCTAAGTAAAGCTTTTTTACTACATAATTATTCAATTCTCAAGTGAATATTTTTTATAAACAAGAATACCTCATAAGGTTAAATCAGTCAACCAGTCAATATTATACTACACAGATAGTTTTTTGGTTTTCTGAGGTTTTTTGTTTTGTTTTTAGTACATAATGAAAAGTGTCCTGAACTTAAAATCAGAGACTGGAACTCAAGAAGGTGCCTGACGTTTTCCAACCGTATGATCTGGAGCTGTCACTTCACATCTCAGAAACTCCCAGTGTCTACATACTACACAGCGTTGTAATGCATCTCACGTCACAGGATTCCCATGATGAAATGATAGAATTTTGGCACCTTGTGTAAGACTGTGTAAAGACAACTGCATTCATTTAATGATGTGGAATCTGCTTCTGGCACAGTCATCTGTAATTGCTAATGGCAAATCACAGTTGTTGCTGCTGTTGTTTAAAAAAAAAANTCTCTAATAATGAGTGATGTTGAGCATCTTTTCATGTGTTTGTTAGCCATTTGTATGTCTTCTTTGGAGAAATGTCTGTTTAGGTTTTTTCCCCACTTTTTGATTGGGTTTTTTTTTTAATTTTTTTTGTCATTGTAGTTTTGATTTGCATTTCTCTAATAATGAGTGATGTTGAGCATCTTTTCATGTGTTTGTTAGCCATTTGTATGTCTTCTTTGGAGAAATGTCTGTTTAGGTTTTTTCCCCACTTTTTGATTGGGTTTTTTTTTTAATTTTTTTTGTCATTGTAGTTTTGATTTGCATTTCTCTAATAATGAGTGATGTTGAGCATCTTTTCATGTGTTTGTTAGCCATTTGTATGTCTTCTTTGGAGAAATGTCTGTTTAGGTTTTTTCCCCACTTTTTGATTGGGTTTTTTTTTTAATTTTTTTTGTCATTGTAGTTTTGATTTGCATTTCTCTAATAATGAGTGATGTTGAGCATCTTTTCATGTGTTTGTTAGCCATTTGTATGTCTTCTTTGGAGAAATGTCTGTTTAGGTTTTTTCCCCACTTTTTGATGGGGTTGTTTGTTTTTCTGGTAGAGAAACAGACATAGAGAATAGGCTTATGGACATGGGGAGAGGGGAGGGGAGGGTGAGATGTATGGAAAGAGTAACATGGAAATTTACATTACCATATGTAAAATAGATAGCCAATGGGAATTTGCTGTATGGCTCAAGAAACTCAAACAGGGGCTCTGTATCAACCTAGAGAGGTGGGATGGGGAGGGAAGGAGTTTTCAAAAGGCAGAGGGTATATGTATACCTATGGCTGATTCATGTTGAGGTTTGACAGAAAACAGCAAAATTCTGTAAAGCAATTATCTGTCAATAAAAAATTAATAAACTTAAAAAAATACAAAAAAGTTGTCACTTTTCCTTCCCTGTAATAGTAAATCAGTAAAAAAAAAGATACTAAATTTTATTATTATATTATGGGAAAATTCATTAGTAATAATAAAAATATACTTTGAGCAATTCAATGAAAATAGAGGCAAAGGGAAGAATGGACATGGTTTGTTCAAATTAATATGATGTGAATGTTGAAATCATGTCATCAAAGAGTATGGGAAATTTATAATACTCAAACAGTAGGCTCTAAATTTTGTTTAAATCAGAAGAAAATGTTCATGCGTATTTTCATGTAAGTTTGTTTGTATATGTGTGTGTTTATGTATATGTGTGTGTATATATACACATGATATTTATCTTTCTCTTTCTGACGCTTTCACTCTGTATAATAGGTTCTAGGTTAATCCACATGTGTATATATGTGTGTGTTATGTGTGTGTATATACACACACACATATACATACAGATTGACAAAATATTTCCAATATTCATGATCTCTAGATACTGAAATTACCTATAATTCATTTTCTTTAATCTGTTCCTATAATCAGCACCTTTTAATAAACACAAAGTAATATGTTAAATTTAAAACCTTAACATAGTCAACCAAAAATGAAGAGACAAACTTGTTTTACTTGTAACAGATCAGAACTATCAATTCAAAAGCAGAGAAAACAGAACCTAAAGGCAAGTCAATGTTCAATACAAAATGAAGACATTTTCAGTCTTTACTGTAACCAATTTCATTTGCTAAGTAAAGCTTTTTTACTACATAATTATTCAATTCTCAAGTGAATATTTTTTATAAACAAGAATACCTCATAAGGTTAAATCAGTCAACCAGTCAATATTATACTACACAGATAGTTTTTTGGTTTTCTGAGGTTTTTTGTTTTGTTTTTAGTACATAATGAAAAGTGTCCTGAACTTAAAATCAGAGACTGGAACTCAAGAAGGTGCCTGACGTTTTCCAACCGTATGATCTAGAGCTGTCACTTCACATCTCAGAAACTCCCAGTGTCTACATATTACACAGCGTTGTAATGCATCTCACGTCACAGGATTCCCATGATGAAATGATAGAATTTTGGCACCTTGTGTAAGACTGTGTAAAGACAACTGCATTCATTTAATGATGTGGAATCTGCTTCTGGCACAGTCATCTGTAATTGCTAATGGCAAATCACAGTTGTTGCTGCTGTTGTTTAAAAAAAAAACAACCCTTTAAATTTAATGAGGGAATTGAAAACATCTCTCAACCTATCATCCAACACGCCAAATAACTGATAGAATCATGGCACAAAATGTGAGACTAATATGATTCGCTTGTACTACTTACATATGGCCAAGTGCAAGAAATGAGTTCCATGGATAAGTTTGTGGTGTATATCATAACCAATACAGGTTAACTCGTGAAAAATTACTTGCCTTTAAATGACTAATAGTTTGAAAGTTAAGATATTAGCCATCAGAGAATCTATCACCAAGATACAGACAACCAAGATGGATGCAAAAAGAGCCTTATACAGTCTCTATCCAGCCAAGGTTATGTAGCTCAAAATAATTTTTAAATCAGGCTTTGATTGAAAATAGGATGATTGCAATGCAACATAACTGAATATAGTCATGATGGTAGGTGAAGTCTGACAGGTTGAAATACCTGGACAAATAACAAAGAAACATTCAACTACCTTGGCACCCAGTATAATTACGATGATAAAACTATCTATCAAAATAATTTTAAAGAGTAAGTACGTATTTGTCAATTGTATGTGTATATATAGAGAGACACACACGTCTAAAAACACTGAAAAGAATAACTACATATGACACTAGGATAAAACAATTAATGAAGGCAAATACTTAATCAAAATATGCATAATGCATCAGAATTTATATGTAACAATTTTATATAATATAAATATAAAGATGAAAGCAGAAAAAAATACATGTGGACAATGGCAGTTGTGCCAATTACTGGAATTTATGCTTATAAATAATTATTATACTGTTATTATACCCAGTTATATGGGATCCTATCATATTTTAATGACAGTTGGAGGACTCCTTGCCAAACCTGATCCTTTCAATTTAAAAATGGCTATCCTAATAATTAAGTATTAAAATGTATATAACACCAAAATATATTTTCTTATTTTTAACTTTAATAGCTCCCTCAAAACTATATAGCAAAATAATATTACCATTATTACCCTTATACTAGGAATTTAGATATTTTAATTGAGTCTTGATTTTGTTGAGTTTCTTTATTAATTAGGACATACTTACTCCCAATCACAACCAAGATGGATACTAGAGTTAAAAAAATAATAAAATAACAAACTCTAATGGAAAGAAACAGAATCAAAACATGTAAAAATTTATTCAAGGAATAAATGGCATTTCAAACTCTTGCAGAAAGATGGAATTCATTAATATAATAGTCTGCTCAATGCACAAGCTCTAACTGATGTTCATGGTATCTGTTTAGAAGAATGCCTGCCATGTACTCAACAATCAATAAAAACTTTGTTGAGTAATTAGTGAAAACAAATTTTAAAAGTATTTATTGGGTTTCACCCACATAGATATTTAAGATGTTGTAAGGAAAAAAAAGAAAAAATATTTTAAATGGCAATTGTCTCAATTCAGTTTTGTGTAAGCCATACTAAGCAAAACAACAAAACAAAACAAAACAAAAAACAAGGAGAAAGAAGACATCATGGGAAATATGGACAGACTCACAAACATAACAGTAAAAACTCTGGTGGTGGTGCTCAGGCCCTAAGTCATGGCTGACTCTTTGTGACCACATGGACAGCCGCATGCCAAGCCTCCTTGTCCTTCACTATCTCCTGGAGTTTGCTCAGATTGACGTCCATGGAGTCGGTGATGCTATCTACCTACCTCATCTCATCTCCTCAGTCACCCTAGTTTTTGCCTTCAATCTTTCCCAGCATCAGGGTCTTTTCCAATGAGTAGGTTATTTGTATCACATGGCCAAAGTACTGTGGCTTCAGCTTCAGCATCAGTCTTCCAGTGAATACTCAGGGTTGTTTTCCTTTAGGATTGGCTGTGTTGATTCCCTTGCAGTCCAAGGGACTCTCAAAAGTCTTCTCCAGCACTACAATTTGAAAGCATCAATTCTTTGGCACTCAGCCTTCTTTATGATCCAGTTCTCACATCTGTACATGACTACTGGAAAAGCTTTAGCTTTGACTATCCAGACCTTTTTTGGCAAAGTGATGTCTCTGCGTTTTAATATGCTGCCTAGGTTTGTCTTAGCTTTCCTTCTAAGGAGCAAGTCTTTTAATTCCATGGCTTCAATCACTGTCTACAGTGATTTTAGAGCCCAAGAAAATCAAATCTGTCACTGCTTCCACTTTTCCCCCATCCAGTTACCACGACATGATGGGACCAAGTGTTACCACGACATGATGGGACCAAGTGCCATGATCTTCGTTTTTTGAATGTTGAGTTTTAGTCAACTTTTTCACTCTCCTTCTTCACCCTCATCAAGATGCTCTTTAGTTCCTCTTCACTTTCTGCTGTTAGAGTAATATTATCTGTGTATCTGAGATTGTTAATATTTCTCCTAGCAATCTTGACTCCAGCTTGTGATTTATTCAACCCAGCATTTCACATGATGTACTCTGCATGTAAGTTAAATAGACAGGGTGACAATATACAGCCTTGTCATACTCCTTTCCCAATTTTAAACCAGTTAAGGTTCTAACTGTTGCTTCTTGACCCACATACATGTTTCTCAAGGTGATCTGGTATTCTCATCTCTGGAAGAATTTTCCAGTTTGTTGTGATACACACAGTCAAAGGTTTTAGCATAGTCAGTGAAGCAATAGATATTTTTCCAGAATTCCCTTGCTTTCTCTAGGATCCAACAAATGCTGGCAATTAGATCTCTGGTTCCTTTGCCTTTTCTAAGCCCAGCTTGTACATAATTTCTAGGTTCATGTAGAAGTAGCTTGAAGCCTAGCTTGAAGGATTTTGAGCATAACTTTACTAGTATGCTAAATGAGCATGACACTAGAGTAATTTGTACATATTTTGGTACTGCTTTTCTTTGGGATTGGAATGAAAACTGACCTTTACCAGTCCTGTGGCCACTGCTGAGTATCTTTTAAGATTTGAAATAGTTCAGCTGGAATTTCATCACCTACACTAGTCATACAAAAAACTCTATTTGAAAGAATAAATACAAATAAAGAAAAATGGTAACATGGGGAAATGTATGCCATACAGATCACAAAAAGTGATTAGAATTTGACAAATCAGAAGGAAAAGTAATTCTAAGAAAAACTGGCCAAGAATAGTATAGTTAAATCAAAAAATACAAATAAATGATCAATAATCGTGAAAAATACTCAAGCTTACTAGTAATGAAGTGAATACAAATGAATAGTGTGATGAAATGCCACTTTGAAATAAAGAATCTCAATGATTAAACTAAAAGCTAATAACCAAGATGGAACCTTTCTGAAAGGCAACCAGAGAGTATAGATGAAAAGATGTGAAAGCACAGTATATGTTTACCTAATATTCCATATTTATCTCAAATCAGTTGTCAAATATGCACATTAACACTAATAGACAAGAAAGTTTTCTATGATATTTACAATAGAAAAATCTGAGAAAGACTCTATATGCCTACAACAGATATCATTAATTCCTCCCATGCTCCATTTTCTCCTTTTTCACTTTGTAAAACACCACCACTCTCCTCCCCAGGTTTCATCAGACCACACTGTTATAAGAAAGTATAAAGGGCAAGGACGTGGAGCTCATGAAGTACTTCCAGGCACAAGGGAGGACACCCTTGGACAAGTTAGAGAAACAGCACAGGAGAAATCCGGATTTCCTGGGGCTCCCAGAACAAAGTGCCCATCGCAGGAGAACACCTGCCTCCCTCTCAGCCATCAGTGCTCACACTGAATGGCCGAAGCTCAGGTCTCTGTCACATCTGCTTAGCCTCTACCCTGGGTAATTCAATACCTAACAACACAGAACTGCCTATGTGTACTGTACCATATTGTTCATTTGGTGCAACACTGTTCAGCTGCATAAAATTTGTCTTGAAAAAACAATGTAAGAAATAGGGAAATGTTCCTGACATGGAGATTATTTACCAATCAGGAAAAAGCATATGAGTAAATAATAGATGTAATAAACATATCAGAATCATAATTTAGAGATAATGAAAAAGATGGGTTTAAAAAGAACAAGAGTAAAATGGTAACTAGATAATGGAAATACAGATAATTTGTTTTTCTAATTTTCTATGATCACTTTGTACTCTTGATAGAATGTAATAAACCAGGGGAAATGTACCAGAAAAGCATAAAATATGATAGAGGAATGCCATTGCCACAGTTAAACAAAGAGGTGTCCTACCTGAGTATTTAAAGCTCTCCCTGACCCAGAGGAGTGGGACAGTTACATTAAACTGTGTATACAGGGAACGTGTGTGTGTGTGTGTGTGTGTGTGTGTGTGTGTGTGCACGCGCGCGTGCCTGTGCGTGCTCAGTTGTGTCTGACTCTTTGCAACCCATGAGAGTGTAGCCCTCCAGGCTCCTCTGTCTATGGGATTTCCCAGGCAACAATACCAGAGTGAGTTGCCATGCCCTCCCCCAGGGGATCTTCCCGACCCAAGGATCAGGCCATGTCTCACGTGTCTCCTGCACTGCAGGTGAATTCTTTACCCACCATCCCATCAGGGAAGCCCCACAGGGAGCTTAATACATGATTATTAAATTGGACCAAAGCAAACACTTTTTCCATGAAACCATTCAGTAGTATTTTCATCAACTAATTTAAGAGCATGTTAAAGTTTAGTGTGAACTTTAAAAATTGCTAATATTGACAAATAGCAATATTTCAGCAAAAGCTAAGGGAATATTGTTTTTTCACATTTAATAGTTCAAGTAATAATTCAAGTAAAATTCACATTTAATAATTCAAGTAAATGTATTTATCTTTTTGTATGGCTTACAAGCTGATGTGCTATTCAACAGAAAAGGTGCTATTAGTCATTCAGCTTGTTTGGGCAGAAGACTGAACTTATTGGTCATGGAAACCTGAACAGTAAACACAAATGTAAAATGAAAATTCACAGTTTTGTAGGTGATACAGAACTACAAATTATAAAACATGGGATAATCAGCTTTCCATGCTGATTTCTTTACTGCTATGTAATACTTTCCTATTGAGGTTTTTTTTTTTTAATGTAGGCAAAGGATAGAAAATAGTAGGCATTTTCAGAATTTATGTTTCCATCTAAACTTCCCAACCCACTTGAGCATAAACACTGTAAAATATACTTTTTAATTGTTAACCAGTGTCAAATCCAAGGAAACTTTGTTTTTCTCCATGGCTTTCATTAAACTTTTAATAAATGCCCTGATTTTTTCAGTGATTTTTAGGATGATCACAGAGACCGGAATGAATAAATCTGTGCTGTCCTGAACTCATGACCAAAGGTCAGGGTGACCTCAGCCTTAATCCATGGACCTGTCAGCTCAGTTCTTAAGGAGTCAACCCAGAGAAAAATGGATGAGTTGAGCATTTCCAAGTAGAAAGAGATCCAATTAAAGATTAAACTTAGCAAGGAGACTGTTGAGATTTAACATATCCATGTCAAAGTCCACATTTACATAAAAACAAATGCCCTGAGGTGACAGTTTACTGCTGGCAGATATCAGGTGACTGCCACAGAAAAGGATTCTTCTGGAACATTCTCTTCTCCCTGCACCCCATGTGTGTGTGCGCATCCTCCGTCATGTCAGTTGTGTCTGACTCTTTGCAACCCCACGGAATGTAGCGCACCAGGCTCCTCTGCTCATGGGATTTCCCAGGCAAGAATACTAGAATGGGGTACCATTTCCTACTCCAGGGGATCTTCCCAACCCAGGATCCAACCTGCATCTCTCGTATTAGCAGGGGGATTCTTTACTACAAGCACCACTTGGGAAGTGCCTCCTTCATCCTGTATTTTCGATAAATGAAGACTGTCTTCCCTTGTCTAACAACTTTATATCTTCCACTAAACTCCATGGAAAATAGAACTATTTCAGTCTTGTTCACTGTTTTGTCCCCAGCAAATAGCACTATGCCTGAAAAATGGCACTCAACTGTCAAATTACTGAAATGCATGCATGGATGAATGCATGAACAACTAATGTGAGAGAAATCAAAGGGCAAGACAGGTCTACCATTTATTCACCAGCTCACGGGCCCAGGATGCAATGTTTCTTTCAGGAATGAGAAGTGGTTATGCTATAGCTGTCTCTCACTGAGCCTCACTCCTCACTGAAAACCAGTTACTACCTCTGCAGTAAACTCCCAAACCCCTCCTCTGCATCACATGCCCCAGGCTTGCTTACGACTTTTTGAATGATAAGGGAAAAAAAAGATGCAAGAGTACTTCTTGCTAATTCTCTGAAGGGGCATCAACCTGTACTGTAAAAAGGCTTTATTTTCTTGGCTATGTTGCAGCTCTATCTGCTAAAATCTATACACATTTAGTATAGATGAAATATTTCAGTATATTATGCATATAAGAATATGCAGTAATATAGTCATATTATTTTCTGAATGTTAGGGTTATCATCATATAATCAGCCTGCTGAGGTAAATTAAGACAGTCATTTGAGATAATAAAATGACAGTAAAGTCAAAAGTGGGTGGACACAGTTGCAAATTTGAACCGTGACTGTTACCATCACTTTTCACATCCACCAGCTGGGTTCCCTGAAGTCAGGAAATCTAGTAGAACAAGGAAGATGCGCTGGGGCTCAAATATCAAGAGTTGCCTTTGGCTCCATCACAGGACTGAGATCATAAATTTGAACTGTTCATCCAATTTCCCCATTATGAAATTTACAGACTATTTCTTCTTTATATTCCAAACACTTTGCCACCCGGCTGTGGTCCCCATCTGGCTATAGCTTTCTCCGTAGCAGTCCTGATTTTCTGGTTGATGATTCTACTATGGAAACTCTTTTTGAACAAAATGTTACAGAAAATCTCAGCTGCTGAAGAAGTCAGTTCTAAACTATCCTGTTTTAATCTGTCAACCTTAAAAGTCTAGAAAACCAGAAACTTAATTTTGAGTCTCTGAGAAGAATCAAGATAATTACTTCTTAAAATAACAACTGAGATGTTATACAAAATTCAGCTTAATTTTTTTAAGAGGTGGGAAGGAGGCCGAACAATGACGTTTATACTTACTGTTTAGTGTTAATGGTTTATTGTCATTCTAATTTCTGCACAGTTTCTATCATTCCTAAAAATGGCTGCCATTGAAGGGATGTGAACGTTTGCTAACAGTGCTAAGCCAAGTATGCATATTTTAAAAATCCTTTTAAAATATATAAAATATTTCATAACATCTTACAGAAACCCAAATGAACTTTTTGGCTAACCCAGTATTTTTACAAGAGACCCCAAAGAAAAAGATCTTATTACATTCTATGAGATAATTAAAACTTCAAATATATTGGAACCTTATTGGTTGCAAAATCTCTAAAAAAAACCAAGGCGATACCTGCACACAAAGCAATTACTAAGATCCTTCAGGATAAGAGAAGCATCTTAATCTTTTACATTCACTCACTGAAGCAAATGCTTGCTTTCTTGTGAAAGATAAAAATAATTGTTGAAAGCCCCTGTTTCTTGCTTCCTGTGGGAAGGGGCAGATCAGGAGAACAGGGACTCTTTCTCTCTCTTGCTTCCTTGTCACTGAAGCCCTTATGAAGCTCTAGGTTAGGATGTCCCAGGAAGGCAAGGGCAGGAGACCTTGCCAGGTGCCTGGGGCAGCGGCTGTGGGAGATGCAGGCACTAGCAAAGTGCTGTACACTCGGGAACCCCGTGTTCACCATGCTAATGGTCCCTAACCTCCTGCGTGGTAGTGACAAGCACCCAGCACAGGACCCAGAGATAGCAGGGGCTTCGTAAACAGGAGCTATTGGTCTCAATTAATTTGCGATGAACTCTTAACAGTTCTTGTCCTACATATGCATAACTAAGTGCATTTTCTTGGTCCTAAAGGGCAAATACCTCAGTTTCAGGACCAAATAAGCCTGTATCATAAGAACAGGGCTAGTTGAAGCCCTCTGTCAGCACTCTTACATAAAGAAACCTCATTCCCTTGTATTTACAGCCGAATTAATGTAGCCACACCCAACACAAAACATGTTTTTATGTATTTTGAAACAACTGAATTTTTATTGTCAAAAGTGTGAATTTAAGTGTGAATTTAGGTCTGATTGGATTCCTCAGCAACCATCAATATCTTCTTATGATCTGAGTTATCTAATTTATCATTGTTTTCTAAATGTGATACAATGTCTATCTTAATAAATTTAAGATTTCTGCAGATGAGGACCATCCCTGAGAAAGAAATTACTGACTACTTGTCCAAGACTTTAAATTCCAGCTCCAGCACTTTCAAGCTGAGTGACCTGCATCAATGGCCCCTTTGAGCCTATTCCATGAAATAACATCACTGTTTCCACATCCTTCATCCATGTGTTGTGATGCTTACATGAGAAAGTATATGCGTAGGTACTTGGTAATGTGTAAAAACATTAATACTTAGAGAAATAAATGGAACAAAAGCAGCAGTAGCAGCCTCAAAACCATATCCAGATGCTTTCGGTCCTCATTTTTCCATATCCTATGTAGTAAGTATGAACACAGAACATCCTGGGTGAGGGCAAGGGTGTAATAAGACCCCGTAATTTACTAAGCAAAGGAGCAGATCCAATGGCTTTCAGCCCAGCCTGGGAAGCGTGGCACAGAGGGGTCTACACACGTGTGGTGACAACACTCCTTCCTTATGCAGAGATACAAGCCTCAGGAAACAGGGGTCTCTTACGATGAGAACCCACCCTCCAGCAGCCACTCACACAGAGCAAGGGTGGGCCCCACAAGTGGCCTGCTCTGACTCCCTGGAATCTTCTGTGGCTTTCATCAGAGTTTATGACAGTGAAACGAGGCCAGATATCTTTCCAGGGCCAAAATGGTTTGGAAACAAAAATATGCAGTACTGCAAACCCACCTAAGCCGAGGCAGCTGAATAAGCACCCAGCACACAGCACAGGAAACTGGGCTGCCCTGTAAATAAAATTAACGTAATGAAACTCTGTCGCCATCCCATGTCTGAGCTAAAACATGACTTCTGCCAAGTCCTGCATCCAATCAGATAATTGTGTCTCTCAATAAGCATGAGACTTTTGGCTAGAGATTTTCCAATGGAAATCTGGAGCACCCATGCAGCAAAATTACTATTTATTTTTTACAATCCATCTCCCTAAAGAATTATAGCATAGAAAGAACTTCTCTTATTCTGTGATTTTAGGAGCCAATTAATGACACCAAATTCTATTTTAACTGAGAAAGGGATATAAGAGGGAATATGTAAGAAACAGGAAGAGAGGGAGGGAGAGATAAAGAGAAAGAGAAGGAGAGAGACAGGTTTTCACTAAAGTATTTTTCCTATGGTCCCCAAGCTAATAAAGAACTAATGACTTATGGAGAAGGAAATGGCAACCACTCTGGTATTCTTCCCTGGGAAATCCCATGGACAGAGGAGCCTGGTGGGCTACAGTCCATAAGGTCACAAAGAGTTGGACACAACTCAGTGACTAAGTAACAATAACAAACATACCAGTTATGAAAAAAGATATTTTATATATTTTTATTTTATATATTATATATATATTATCAACAACATATTTTACTTAAGGTTTTTTTAAAAAGTATTAAAAAATTAAAATTACTCATTCTGGATTTGCCATTTGCTATCTTAAGCTGTTCTCCTCCCCCTAAGAAAATTCACTCTGCTGGTGAGGAAAGCCTTGCAATTATTGGAAGAATAAAGTTGAGTTGATCCTTAAACAAAAAGAAAAGAACTAATGACTTAGATATATCTCTGGCCCCTTTGTAATAGGGTACCCAATTAGACTCTCAAAGGATTTATCCATGAGGAAAGCAAATTCAGTCATATAAACAAGAAAAGGGAAGAAAATTGCTACAGATATGTCACAGCCTTATCTCAATAGCTCGGCTGTGTATTCAGATACTTGGCTGAATTAATATATCCCACTAAGTAACCTTGCTGTCTCCTGTCACCTGCTCAGTGAACAAGAGAAAGGCAATCAACAGCAGGTGATGATATTGTATGTGGTCCTTGTTGCTGAAATCAATGACTAATCTTGCATGGCTAGAACGAATGAAAAATGTAGGGAGTCTGCTCTGACTGAATAATGCCTTTTATAATATTTGCATTGAAAACCTTTAAATAACACACTCAGCCATGGTCATCAATGTTCCATAGAAATACAACAGATTAGCTAGTTGACCCCTACAGTGTGATCAATTTATCCCTGTTCCATGTATATCCTTCTGAATGTGTGCTTGCACGACTTTGTGTTTCAGTAAGGTGAAAATCTTCTCTTCCCTGGGTTACTTTCCATGGCAACTAGGTCATGCCTCTACCCCTTGAAGACTCCACCCAGATGGACTGTTGTAGGTGAAACTTGGAGACGTTTTTAGGGAAGATGATGATTGGGAACACTGCATAGTTTAAAATGACATGAGTGCAAAAATCTCACAAACTACACTTTGGAAGCAGGCCTAAATGTTTAGAACTAAAATTTGTAAATAGGCTGGGTATAAGAAACAATTAGACAAAAAGCCAAAGCCTGTTTACTTTTTTCATGCATATCAAAAAGTAGGGAGGGTCAGTTTAAACAGTTTAAACAAAATTTCAGAAGTGTTTGCTCCTGAGTAGCTGAAGTGGGTGAGTGGAATGAAACTGCAGATTCTTGTGTATGCAAAATAAATCTTGCTATACTATGGTGATAACATGGTCAAAACCAGCTCTCAGTCACCATAAAATATAGCTTACAATCTCTAATAGTAGTCTCTTCATCCATAAGACAGGAGTGTTACTTACCAGAATTTTTGTAAGGATTAAACAAGATAAAGCACATAAAGTGACCATAAGTATGTCCAGCAAAGGATAAAACATACAACAAACATGGCAATAACTACAGCATTAATGCAGAGTATAAATGTGCCTAACAGTGTTGCCTATGTGCCTAGGCTATGAAAGTTTACACTAACAATCCGTGTGCCACTTAGAATTACTGCTGCTGCTGCTACTACTAAGTCACTTCAGTTGTGTCTGACTCTGTGTGACCCCATAGATGGCAGCCCCCCAGGCTCCCCAGTCCCTAGGATTCTCCAGGCAAGAACACAGGAGTGGGTTGCCATTTCCTTCTCCAATGCATGAACGTGAACTGCCGGGAGCCAGCGTGAGGAATCCCACCCGTGACAAGGTCATGTGGCAGAGCTCTGATGGGCAAGGCGAATCAGACCTCAGGGTTTCCCCCTGGTATTTCCTGAGCATGTACTTCCAAAACAACAAAAATCTGCCGACCTTTGTACTCTGCTTTTCCACTCTTCTGACACACTCTGGAAAAAGTCAACTCAGGGCTTTAGTCTTCTGCATTTGAAAGGGATGTTTCAGTTAAACCCCCTCTGATAACTCTCTAGCTTGCCTAACAGGTTCCCCTGGACCTCTTACAGCTTGTGAATTGCTTACAGCCCCCAACCACGAGAGGCACAAAGCTTAAAAACATCTTAAAGATACAGAGCCTTTTCTAAAGAGCTAAAAATCATATTGGTGACAGGTTTTCACTGTTGACTCAATGATTGCTGCCAGGCTCCATATTCTTTATCTTTTAGGCACCTGGGAGGTTAATCAATGTAAACGGGATATGGAAAAAGGTATATAGTAGTTTTGATGTTAGCAACACTAGACTTTTGAGTTAATTACTTTTTTGTTGTTATAAATCACTGTACTCCTTTTACTTGTTATAAGTTGCTGTATCTTTGCTATGTAAGAATATAACTTTATTTAGTGCTTTTTCTGAGAGTGGTACCAGATTTGGGAAGATCAACACAAATAAGCCTTCTGGTTGACAAACCCTTATCAGAAAAGGGCTGTAAAATGTTAATTGGCCCTCTGGCCGGAAGATGATGTAAATTACCTAAGACTTGTGTAAACAATTAGGTATGCAGAGAGAAAGCCTGGTTTTGATAAGAGTCTGTGCTGCTAACGCTGCATAACTTTGTATTACCCATTGATCTCTATGTACAATCAAAAAGGAATAAAAGGCCTTTCTAGACAATAAAGGACGGGCCAGTCATTGGAAGGACTGGTTTCCCCTGTGTCTCCTCTTTACTCTAATTTCAGGCTGAATTCCCATCTGGGGCGTGGAGGCTCGCCATGTCTACTTACTTGTCCTGGCTTCTAAGGTCCGTAAGAGAGAGAGCCCAAGGGGGTTCACTCTCCGATATTCAAACGGCTGCCGGTGGCCCAATATAGGTGGTGCAAGTTCCTTGTCTGGAACTTTATTGGTTTTCCACGTAAACCAAGTTATTTAGACTCTTTTCTCCACTTAATTTTCCTACTACACTAATTCTTCCTAATCTAATCCTATATTAATAAATAAATAAGTTTTTCCTTGCCTATCCGTCTCCCCTTCGAATCACCCTGAATCCACTGGGGCAGGACCCCGGCAGTGAACAGTGAAAGTGAAGTCGCTCAGTCATGTCCGACTCTTTGCGACTCCATGGACTGCAGCCTACCAGGCTCCTCCATCCACAGGATTTTCCAGGCAAGAGAACTGGAGTAGGGTGCCATTGCCTTCTCCGACATAGAATGACAATTCAATTCAAATACAGAACTCTTGTTCCAGTTATTTAAAAACATTCTGAAATGTAATGATTTAAAGTTTTTATTTATTGCTATAGCTAACTCTGAGGGGAGTTAAAAGAAAGATTGGAATATGCAAAGAGTGACAGCACTGTATACAAGCAAAAAGTAACAACCAAGAGTAGAGACAGAACCTGACACATATATATGCCGTGACTACTGTCAGTCTCAGCTAAAGCCTGTCAAAGACCAGTGAGCCAAACGCAGTGTGTCTCTTCCCAGTGGATTCTGTTCACTATCTTTAGTGAGGCATCTTGTAATATAAGGGTGATTTTAAGATGTTAAGTTAGCCTCTGGAGTTAAAAAGTAAACATAATTATAAGCTCAGACCACCTCCGAGTTAGAAGTCTTTAGATTACCATTTAACTTTCACTCCAAATAAAAATCCCCACCTGGAAAGCTGTCAGTTATACATCTGAACACTAACAACCATGGGAGCTCAAGGCCTCCTAAGGCTTTCTACCCCAGTTTCACACAGTTCTAATAATTAATACGTTCTTTGTAATGAATTGCATTCCACACTCTTTATTATGATTTCTACCATCTACTAGAATAATGCAAAATTATTCTCTGCTCTATATAAAAGCCCTTTATAAATAAAAATTGGTATCAGAGCAGCCCTAAATCTTTCTCCCTTAAGCCAAATAACCAGAGTACCATCAGAGAAGTTTTGGTTTTTGTTTTAATTTCAGGGAAAGTCTCTGATCACTCTCATCTTGGCTTATCACTGAAGCAACAACTAGATATTAATACCATTCTCTGGTGTGAACTGAGAAGCCCAGCATGCAGGAAAGGATCATCCCTTGGACTTCATGTTAACCTGCTACTGATGCCATCCAAAGAGTAATTAGAATTCTTAACAGCTACATCCTTCTGTTCCCTTATGGGAGACTTGATTTGCATAAAAATCTGTTCGTGTATATGTTGACAGCAGCCCAGATAGGTCACCTCACCTCTGTTCTTCCTTGTTTTCTAGCCCTAACAACTGTACCTGAATTTAATCATGATAAGTAGCGTTGCCTTGGTTTGGGCTGTTTGTTCCAACCTGCCTAAACCATCCTGAACTCCACATCTGCTCTGCTATGTGATCCTCGGTTTGTTTTCTAACCCCAACAATTGTATCTGAATTTAATCATGATAAGTGGAGTTGTCTTGATTTGGGCTGTTTGTTCCAACCTGCCTAAACCATCTTGAACTCCTCGTCTGCTCCGCTTTGTGATCCTTGGTTTTCAGTCATTTACACACCTTTTCAATCCAAATGTGCCTTTACGAAAGGGTCAGGAACTAGCGTAGGGCATGGAGGCTGGGAATCCCTTGGCCATCCTCAGAGAAGTGCCTCATGACCACATTCTTTATTGACACTGTAGCAATTTGTCAACAGGAAATCAGTGAAAGCTGTTAAAGGTCTTGCTGAAATTAATGAAGACCTTGATTTGTTTTAATCACCTGATCTAGAAATCTATCAAAAAATAATCAATAGTAATTTTTATGCATGGCCTAAAGATCTAAATATAAGACATGATACCATAAAACTCCTAGAAGAGCACATAAGCAAAACATTCTCTGACATAAATTGCACCAATGTTTTATTGGTTCAGCCTCCCAAGGCAACAGAAATAAAAGCAAAAATAAACAAATGGGATTTAATCAACTTATTTGTTCTTCAATCAACTTATTTCATCAACTTATAAGTTTTTGGACAGCAAAGGAAACCGTAAATAAAGCAAAAGGACAGCCTACAGAATGGGAGAAAATATTTGAAAACAATGTAACCAACCAGGGCTTAATTTCCAAAACACACAGTCGATACACATCATCAACAACAACATCAAAACAACCCAATTAAAAACTGTCAGCAGACCTAAACAGACATTTCTTCAAAGAAGACATACAGATGGACAATACGTACATGAAGAGATATTCATTGTCACTCATTATTAGAAAAATGAGATTCCCCTGGTAGCTCAGCTGGTAAAGAGTCTGCCTGCAATGCAGGAGACCGCAGTTCGATTCTGGGGGTGTAAAGATCCACTACAGAAGGGACAGGCTACCCACTCCAGTGTTCTTGGGCATCCCTAGTGGCTCACCTGGTAAAGAATCTGCCAGCAATGCGGGAGACCTGGGTTCAGTCCCTGGGTTGGGAAGATTCCCTGGAGAATGGAACAGCTACCCACTCCAGTATTCTGGCCTGGAGAATTTCATGGACTTTATAGTCCATGGGGTCACAACTGAGTAACTTTCATTAGAGAAATGCAAATCAAAACTACAATGAGGTATCACCTCACATAGGTCAGAATAGCCATCATCAAAAAGTCCTTGATTATTCCTCATGAAAAAATATCTTAAGAAAACTCATAATATTTATAGCACCATTTGTAACATTTTCACCTTTGTCTTTTATCCATCCCTCTTTGCTCTAGCATATTAGAGGATGTGCTTTTCCTTATCCTCAATTTAATACATGTAATTTTTCATGTATAGATAGAGAAGCAGAGAGATAGTGTCATCACTGTTTGCTAACCAGACAAGATATTAAATAAAAACTGTATAATGATTTTAAAAACCTGTATCAGCAGCATCTACACATAGAACATTAATATCTTTGTTCATTTAGATAATTCACAAATCATCTGGCCAGAAATGCATTTTGGAACTTCTTCTCTACCCCTTGAGCCATATATAATTTTATATTATTTGTCCATGGAAACACATTCTTCTGGACTCCACGATCCAAGGAAGATAGATCATGTCTGTTACATGTCACATCTAGTAGCCTTACCTAACACACCACTGGGCTCACAGTACACGCTCAAAATCGACTGGAATATTACTCTAAATATTACATAAATATCTACTTCAATTCCCTGACACTATTCAGCTGATTACGCTCAAGTCATTAGATTCTGGTAGAGCCCCAGAAAGAGCTACAAGTTCTAGAGTGAAAGAATACAGTTTCTTCCCTCAAAAAAGAGGGAAACAAACAAGCAAACTAAAAATTGAGATAGATGCTGGAACAGAGTAGCTCATGAGCTGGTAACAGAAACCCCGAAAGGCACACCTAAAGCAAGAAATGGAGGAAAAGAACAGAACGGGAAAGACCGGAGATCCCTTCAAGAAAATTAGAGATACAAAGGGAACATTTCATGCAAAGATGGGCTCAATCAAGGACAGAAATGGTACGGACCTAACAGAAGCAGAAGATATTAAGAAAAGGTGGCAAGAATACACAGAAGAACTGTACAAAAAAGATCTTCATGACCTGGATAATCACAATGGTGTGATCACTCATCTAGAGCCAGACATCCTGGAATCTGAAGTCAAGTGGGCCTTAGAAAGCATCACTACGAACAAAGCTAGTGGAGGTGATGGCATTCCAGTTGAGCTATTTCAAATCCTGAAAGATGACGCTGTGAAAGTGCTGCACTCAATATGCCAGCAAATTTGGAAAACTCAGCAGTGGCCACAGGACTGGAAAAGGTCAGTTTTCATTCCAATCCCAAAGAAAGGCAATGCCAAAGAATGCTCAAACTACCACACAATTGCACTCATCTCACATGCTAGTAAAGTAATGCTCAAAATTCTCCAAGCCAGGCTTCAGCAATATGTGAACCGTGAACTTCCTGATGTTCAAGCTGCTTTTAGAAAAGGCAGAGGAACTAGAGATCAAATTGCCAACATCCGCTGGATCATCGAAAAAGCAAGAGAGATCCAGAAA
>SJYW01041069.1:1306364-1333065 GCA_006410735.1 Raphicerus campestris | reverse complement strand
AACTGTGGAAAATTCTGAAAGAGATGGAAATACCAGAGCACATGACCTGCCTCTTGAGACATCTGTATGCAGGTCAGGAAGCAACAGTTAGAACTGGACATGGAACAACAGACTGGTTCCAAATAGGAAAAGGAGTCCGTCAAGGCTGTATATTGTCACCCTGCTTATTTAACTTATATGCAGAGTACATCAAGAGAAATGCTGGACTGGAAGAAACACATGCTGGAATCAAGATTGCCAGGAGAAATATCAACAACCTCAGATATGCAGATGACACCACCCTTATGGCAGAAAGTGAAAAGCAACTAAAAAGCCTCTTGATGCAAGTGAAAGAGGAGAGTGAAAAGGTTGGGTTAAAGCTCAACATTCAGAAAACGAAGATCATGGCATCCAGTCCCATCACTTCATGGGAAATAGATGGAGAAACAGTGTCAGACTTTATTTTGGGGGGCTCCAAAATCACTGCAGATGGTGACTGCAGCCATGAAATTAAAAGATGCTTACCTAGATAGCATATCCAAAAACAGAGATATTACTTTGCTGACTAACGTCCATCTAGTCAAGGCTATGGTTTTTCCAGTGGTCATGTACGGATGTGAGAGTTGGACTTTGAAGAAGGCTGAGCGCTGAAGAATGGATGCTTTTGAACCGTGGTGTTGGAGAAGACTCTTGAGAGTCCTTGGACTACAAGGAGATCCAACCAGTGCATTCTGAAGGAGATCAGCCCTGGGCTTTCTTTGGAAGGAATGATGCTGAAGCTGAAACTTCAGTACTTTGGCCACCTCATGCAAAGAGCTGACTCACTGGAAAAGACTTTGATGCTGAGAGGGATTGGGGGCAGGAGGAGAAGGGGACGACCAAGGATGAGATGGCTGTATAGCATCACTGACTCAATGGAAGTGAATCTGAGTGAATTCCAGGAGTTAGTGATGGACAGGTAGTCCTGGCGTGCTGGGATTCATTGGTTTGCAGAGTCTGACACGACTGAGTGACTGAACTGAACTGAATGTTACTCAAAGTAACATTGAAGAAAGAAACTGAAAGAAACATTGCTCTCTGGGGGTAAGGTTTCTGAAAAAATTATTTTATTAAGTCAGATTTCTCTAACTGCATAAGCAAAAAGAATCAACTTTTGGAGTTTCAAAAGAGTTTCATCTTACTGAATTTTCTCTGGTCTAAATAATATTGTTGCCATATATTTTTTCCACTTTACAGAAGGCAGCAAGAGTACCAGTCACACAAATAGAATACACAATCACAAACCAGAAGACAGAATTGTCACAAACCCCTAGAGGATATGGCAGAGAAGGCAATGGCACTCCACTCCAGTTCTCTTGCCTGGAATATCCCATGGCCGGAGGAGCCTGGTGGGCTGCAGTCCATGATGTCACTAAGAGTCAGACATGATTGAGCGACCTCACTTTCACTTTTCAGTTTCATGCATTGGAGAAGGAAATGGCAACCCACTGCATTGTTCTTGCCTGGAGAATCCCAGGGATAGCGGACCCTGGTGGGCTGCCATCTATGGGGTCGCACAGAGTCGGACACGACTGAAGCGACTTAGCAGCAGCAGCAGCAGCCCAGATGATATGGAGTCCCAAACAAACAGTTCCCAACAGAAATGGGCCTCAATGTCAGATACACGTCAGAACCAGCAGACACGCAAATGACACTCACTGCTCATAAATGGTCCTTAACAGCAAGGACACATCAGAACCAACTGGCAAAAATGCCCATATAGCAATTTGCCTTAGAGGTTAGCCGGATGTACACCGGAGGATTTACTGGGTGTTGGAGCTCGTCACCTTGTCCAGAGGCGTCTGTCCATCTGACCAAGGTAGAACGCTGGCTGGCACTCAGTGCTGAGCAGGGGAGAAACAGGGAGGATCCCCCAAATAAATGGTTTTGGCAGCTGCTGGGAACGACCCCCAAAGCCCCCCTGAGAGCCAGTGAGCCTCGAACTGCAGTTCCTCACAGCCTCCCAGGTGCATCCTCATGGGGGCAGCTCCACTTGGTTCCCCCACCCGCAGCCAGACGTCGCGAGAGCACAGCCTCACGTGGGCGCCAGAATCTGTTCACGAAAGTGGGCTCAGGAGCTTGAGGTCCAAAGCTAATGAGGCAAGGTTAGTGTAAAGGAGGGTGTGCTTTATTTCCAAGGCCTGCAACTGAGAGGGGAACCTCCGTCCAAAGGCTGACTCAACCCCCACCAATCAGCAAGCAAGAGCTCCTCAGGATGAGGGAAGGGGGCTTCATGCAGAAACTTCACAGTCAGCCCTGATGGGCATCCTGAAATTGGTCATCAGCGGTCTGATCAGTGTCATCTTGACTGTTTTAAGCACAGCCTTCAGTTCCAGGGTCAGTTTCCATTTCTCCAGAGCCAGTTCTCAGAATTGTGGCAGCTTGTCATGGCTACTGACTTCCCTGGTGGCTCAGACAATAAAGCACCTGTCTGCCATGAAGGAGACCTGGGATCGATCCCTAGGTTGGGAAGATCCCCTGGAGAAAGAAATAGCAGCCCACTCCAGTACTCTTGCCTGAAAAATCCCACGGACAGAGGAGCCTGGTAGGCTACAGTCCATGGGGTCGCAGTGTGGCCATCATGTAGTTAACTTCTTCCACCTGCAGGGGTTTCAGTATCTATGAGAGAGCTCACAGGACATGTCTCTGAATATAGCCCTTGTGGAACATGTCTCTATAGCCCTTGTGGAACTAAAAGTCCTTGACTTTGCTTACTAACTAAACTGTTACTATTTGGTCATGTTGGACCGTTTTCCTGTGTCTCTGCATTTTCTTTCTTCTCTGATTCAAGTTATTGTTTGGCTAAAGTTTCTCCACAGCAAAAGGAAGGCTAAGGACATGGGAGGAAGGACCACAGGGTTCAGATCCATTAGTAACAGGGCCTGGCAGAACACGGCCAGGAAAGGAAAGTCTAGTGATAATCCTAAATGGAGACACCACGTTTAATACTCTTTAGAGCTGCAAAAACATCCATGACAGTTCCTTTTCAGCCTTTATCATGCACACTTGAAAAGTTCTCAGTCCTCTGTTTTCTGACCCAGAAAACTCACCTTATCTGTTCTCCCTATTATGATGAAATTCAGAATATATTTGTTTCCCTCAATGCCAAAAAGAGTATTTTAGCACATCATAAGAGGTTGTTATATGCTCACAAAATATAATATGTACTAAGGCAAGAGAACCATCCTTCAAGTGGTCTTTGTTTTTGATCTGTAGAGGATTCATAGCTGAATTCAGGGAAACGTTCTTTCTCCAAATAATTACAATATCTATGTAATTCTAGCTGAAACAAGCTCTCGTCATTCTGCTTATTCACACACCTACATGAGCAAGTGCAATTTCCTTGAGATAAAGTATATTGCCTGGATTGGTGAGAAAGAAATAGGGAAAGTAATTATTTTTTAAAAACCACAGAAAACAAAAGAACCCTGGGCTTGCTTATTAGTTCTTTGGTACAGAGCCATGATTCAAGGTGGGGGGCTTGTGTAAGTGCACATCTTATGCATGGCTTGGAAATAAATAAGGAACAAATCCACAGCTTATGGAGGTATAGGTGCAGGAGATTTTCTTTTGATGATCAATTACTGCACATATTATGGTAGCCTTATATATATATATNACCAGAATCTGTTCACGAAAGTGGGCTCAGGAGCTTGAGGTCCAAAGCTAATGAGGCAAGGTTAGTGTAAAGGAGGGTGTGCTTTATTTCCAAGGCCTGCAACTGAGAAGGGAACCTCCGTCCAAAGGCTGACTCAACCCCCACCAATCAGCAAGCAAGAGCTCCTCAGGATGAGGGAAGGGGGCTTCATGCAGAAACTTCACAGTCAGCCCTGATGGGCATCCTGAAATTGGTCATCAGCGGTCTGATCAGTGTCATCTTGACTGTTTTAAGCACAGCCTTCAGTTCCAGGGTCAGTTTCCATTTCTCCAGAGCCAGTTCTCAGAATTGTGGCAGCTTGTCATGGCTACTGACTTCCCTGGTGGCTCAGACAATAAAGCACCTGTCTGCCATGAAGGAGACCTGGGATCGATCCCTAGGTTGGGAAGATCCCCTGGAGAAAGAAATAGCAGCCCACTCCAGTACTCTTGCCTGAAAAATCCCACGGACAGAGGAGCCTGGTAGGCTACAGTCCATGGGGTCGCAGTGTGGCCATCATGTAGTTAACTTCTTCCACCTGCAGGGGTTTCAGTATCTATGAGAGAGCTCACAGGACATGTCTCTGAATATAGCCCTTGTGGAACATGTCTCTATAGCCCTTGTGGAACTAAAAGTCCTTGACTTTGCTTACTAACTAAACTGTTACTATTTGGTCATGTTGGACCGTTTTCCTGTGTCTCTGCATTTTCTTTCTTCTCTGATTCAAGTTATTGTTTGGCTAAAGTTTCTCCACAGCAAAAGGAAGGCTAAGGACATGGGAGGAAGGACCACAGGGTCCAGATCCATTAGTAACAGGGCCTGGCAGAACACGGCCAGGAAAGGAAAGTCTAGTGATAATCCTAAATGGAGACACCACGTTTAATACTCTTTAGAGCTGCAAAAACATCCATGACAGTTCCTTTTCAGCCTTTATCATGCACACTTGAAAAGTTCTCAGTCCTCTGTTTTCTGACCCAGAAAACTCACCTTATCTGTTCTCCCTATTATGATGAAATTCAGAATATATTTGTTTCCCTCAATGCCAAAAAGAGTATTTTAGCACATCATAAGAGGTTGTTATATGCTCACAAAATATAATATGTACTAAGGCAAGAGAACCATCCTTCAAGTGGTCTTTGTTTTTGATCTGTAGAGGATTCATAGCTGAATTCAGGGAAACGTTCTTTCTCCAAATAATTACAATATCTATGTAATTCTAGCTGAAACAAGCTCTCGTCATTCTGCTTATTCACACACCTACATGAGCAAGTGCAATTTCCTTGAGATAAAGTATATTGCCTGGATTGGTGAGAAAGAAATAGGGAAAGTAATTATTTTTTAAAAACCACAGAAAACAAAAGAACCCTGGGCTTGCTTATTAGTTCTTTGGTACAGAGCCATGATTCAAGGTGGGGGGCTTGTGTAAGTGCACATCTTATGCATGGCTTGGAAATAAATAAGGAACAAATCCACAGCTTATGGAGCTATAGGTGCAGGAGATTTTCTTTTGATGATCAATTACTGCACATATTATGGTAGCCTTATATATATATATCCATCAATAAATATGAAATGATACTATATCAACTTGCTTTTTACTGATGTTGTTGCTGTTCAGTCATGAAGATGTGTCTGATTCTTTTTTTTTTTTTAACTGATAGGCACAACAAGTTTCCCTGATGATTCAGTTGGTAAAGAGTCTGCCTGCGTTGTGGGAGACTCAAGGTTCGATCCCTGGGTGGGGAAGATCCTCCTGGAGAAGGAAATGGAAACCCATTCTAGTATTTTTGCCTGGAGAATTCCATGGACAGAAGAGCCTGGTGGGCTGCAGTCCATGCGGTCACAAAGAGTTGGACATGATTGAGTGACTAACACTTTCACAAGATAATCAGCAAAGATGAAGATGATACCTTCCACTATCTGCAACAAGTGGTCTTGGCTGGCCAGTGTCTGAAATCCCTTCCTACCTTTGGAGAATTCACACCTCACTTTATAAATTTTATATATATATATATATATATATATATATATGGAAAAAAGAGACCTACTCCAATTTTAGAAGCTGCCCAAGACTCACTCCCCAGCTCCCTTTGCAGTAAGAGAGAAAGGATGAGACCTACATTCTATCAAACCAGCGCAGGTGGCAGAGGCCTTGAGTCCTGAGTGGATCGATGGACAGCACCCAGGGCTGGTGGTTGTAACAGCTGAGGACAGTGCTGATATTCAGTGGGGACAGCCACGCCATCCTGAGCAGATGGACTCAGTGGAAAGATCTGGTCTGGCATTTTTCGCTTCCATTTTCTGCTATTTTGCCAACTAGTTTTCTATTCCTCCAAGCATTTCAGTGATCTACCTAATGGGGTCTTACAAAGTTCCTCTTCAGTTTAAAGGACCCACAAATGATTTCTGTTGCTTACCACCAAGAACCTCATTAACATAATGGTCTTATCGATGATTCTCCTCCCTAATGCTAACGTCTGGGCTTCTACTATTGTGTCCACCCCATACTATGGCGATTCATATTTTATATACCTGATTCGTTCCTGTGAAGTCCTTGAGGGTAGGCATCACTTTGATTTTTTTCTCCCCATAACTTCAGTCAATAGCACAGTTCCTCACATATAGCAGGCACTTCAAAATGTGTGCGGAAGTGAATAGTACCATTAAAATCCTTTTATTGTTTCCCAGGTAGGTAATTCACCTCACCCTTTGAAACTGAAATGACCGCATACTCTTTCATGTCTATTCTGGGAGAGGTTTTATGTGCTTATGAATTTGTCTTCTTTACTAGATGATTAGCTTTGGTACAAAGACTGAGTCTTAGTCAAATTTGGATCCAGTAACCCATGAATAGATTACTGGTGAATATGGACACAGCTAAGGAAGCATAGAGCCATGGTGAGGAGTTACATCTACCGGCTCTTGCCCCAGCCACCTTCAATGCTCTGAAGCAACATCACATACGAATGGAAGCCCATTTTTTTAAAGTTATGTTTATATCACCCATTTGGCCTATTGGCACACAAACAATCCTCATATAAAACATTTATTCCAGCTCCTTGATGTAACCCAACAGGCCCCAGGGGATGAAGGAAGCTTAGAATATCTAATTTTAGAAAAATCAGTTGAAATTCTAGCATGCATAGAATCTGTATCAAATAATTCTAGTTAATTATGCCTAGTGTTTTATAGCATGCATAGCTATCATCTAAAGTATCTTGTCCACACACTTGAAGAAAATAATAAAAATTTCTATCATCCCAACGCACACATTGAAACATCCACTACAATCTCCCCCTTAAACCATACTCCTAAGACCAATTGGCCTTTCAAGTAGTCAAGATACTCAAGTTGTTCTATAGGGATTACAAGGAACATAATTTTTTATTCTATATCTCTCTTGAGCTAATAGTGTCTGCCCAGCTGTCTTACATGTTTATTCAGCCTGTCTGTAGGGTGGCCCAGTGCAAGGAGGGCCAGTTTTGCTGCTAAAAAAATCTAGGTTTGAATCTAGGCTACCCTCCTCAGTCCCTGGGCAAGTTACGGATTTCACTTCCCCTCAGTTTCCTACTAAGATGAGTGTGGTACCTTGCAGAGGTTTGTTAAACTTAAGTGGAAGATTGTGTATGATTTTATATCTATAGGCACTCAGCAAGTGGTCACAGAAGTGAATGTTGTTATTATTACTGTGGTTGTTTTCAGGTCCTAGGCTCAGTATTTTAATCCACATTACTTTTATAAAAATGTTTATTTTATTTTTTGCTGTATTGCACAACATGTGAGATCTTAGTTCCCTAACCAAGGATAGAACCCATGCTGCCTGCCGTGAAAGCATGGATCTTAACCACTGGACTGCCAGGAAGCTCCAATATTTCACTGACTTTTAGTTGATTTACAATGTTGTGTAAATTTCTGCTGGACAGCTAAGTGATTCAGTTACACACAGGTTTTATGCAAGGCACTGTTCTCATTCCCATTTTACTGACAGGGAAGCCGAGGCTCAGAGAAGTTGAATAGCCTGTCCTGAATCTCCCTGTTCATCCAGTATCCACACACACCTCTCTTCACCCGAGACCTCCTGCTCTGCGGCTCTTGCTACTTCCTTTCCCATCACACGCTTCCTGCCCCCTCACCAGGTTCTCACTTCTAGATGGATGGGGCCACCGCGTTGCAGATCATGAAGTCGCCTCCAGCCTGTCGCTTCATTACTCAGGTGCTGAGTCACAGGCCTGAGCCTCACCTCACCCACTCCTTCACCCATACGTTCCTGATGGTACACTGAGCCCCAGCACCAGCTCCCTCGGCTCTGAAAAGAGANAATGCTAACGTCCTGTCTCTTATACACATCTGACAGCACCCAGGGCTGGTGGTTGTAACAGCTGAGGACAGTGCTGATATTCAGTGGGGACAGCCACGCCATCCTGAGCAGATGGACTCAGTGGAAAGATCTGGTCTGGCATTTTTCGCTTCCATTTTCTGCTATTTTGCCAACTAGTTTTCTATTCCTCCAAGCATTTCAGTGATCTACCTAATGGGGTCTTACAAAGTTCCTCTTCAGTTTAAAGGACCCACAAATGATTTCTGTTGCTTACCACCAAGAACCTCATTAACATAATGGTCTTATCGATGATTCTCCTCCCTAATGCTAACGTCTGGGCTTCTACTATTGTGTCCACCCCATACTATGGCGATTCATATTTTATATACCTGATTCGTTCCTGTGAAGTCCTTGAGGGTAGGCATCACTTTGATTTTTTTCTCCCCATAACTTCAGTCAATAGCACAGTTCCTCACATATAGCAGGCACTTCAAAATGTGTGCGGAAGTGAATAGTACCATTAAAATCCTTTTATTGTTTCCCAGGTAGGTAATTCACCTCACCCTTTGAAACTGAAATGACCGCATACTCTTTCATGTCTATTCTGGGAGAGGTTTTATGTGCTTATGAATTTGTCTTCTTTACTAGATGATTAGCTTTGGTACAAAGACTGAGTCTTAGTCAAATCTGGATCCAGTAACCCATGAATAGATTACTGGTGAATATGGACACAGCTAAGGAAGCATAGAGCCATGGCGAGGAGTTACATCTACCGGCTCTTGCCCCAGCCACCTTCAATGCTCTGAAGCAACATCACATACGAATGGAAGCCCATTTTTTTAAAGTTATGTTTATATCACCCATTTGGCCTATTGGCACACAAACAATCCTCATATAAAACATTTATTCCAGCTCCTTGATGTAACCCAACAGGCCCCAGGGGATGAAGGAAGCTTAGAATATCTAATTTTAGAAAAATCAGTTGAAATTCTAGCATGCATAGAATCTGTATCAAATAATTCTAGTTAATTATGCCTAGTGTTTTATAGCATGCATAGCTATCATCTAAAGTATCTTGTCCACATACTTGAAGAAAATAATAAAAATTTCTATCATCCCAACGCACACATTGAAACATCCACTACAATCTCCCCCTTAAACCATACTCCTAAGACCAATTGGCCTTTCAAGTAGTCAAGATACTCAAGTTGTTCTATAGGGATTACAAGGAACATAATTTTTTATTCTATATCTCTCTTGAGCTAATAGTGTCTGCCCAGCTGTCTTACATGTTTATTCAGCCTGTCTGTAGGGTGGCCCAGTGCAAGGAGGGCCAGTTTTGCTGCTAAAAAAATCTAGGTTTGAATCTAGGCTACCCTCCTCAGTCCCTGGGCAAGTTACAGATTTCACTTCCCCTCAGTTTCCTACAAAGATGAGTGTGGTACCTTGCAGAGGTTTGTTAAACTTAAGTGGAAGATTGTGTATGATTTTATATCTATAGGCACTCAGCAAGTGGTCACAGAAGTGAATGTTGTTATTATTACTGTGGTTGTTTTCAGGTCCTAGGCTCAGTATTTTAATCCACATTACTTTTATAAAAATGTTTATTTTATTTTTTGCTGTATTGCACAACATGTGAGATCTTAGTTCCCTAACCAAGGATAGAACCCATGCTGCCTGCCGTGAAAGCATGGATCTTAACCACTGGACTGCCAGGAAGCTCCAATATTTCACTGACTTTTAGTTGATTTACAATGTTGTGTAAATTTCTGCTGGACAGCTAAGTGATTCAGTTACACACAGGTTTTATGCAAGGCACTGTTCTCATTCCCATTTTACTGACAGGGAAGCCGAGGCTCAGAGAAGTTGAATAGCCTGTCCTGAATCTCCCTGTTCATCCAGTATCCACACACACCTCTCTTCACCCGAGACCTCCTGCTCTGCGGCTCTTGCTACTTCCTTTCCCATCACACGCTTCCTGCCCCCTCACCAGGTTCTCACTTCTAGATGGATGGGGCCACCGCGTTGCAGATCATGAAGTCGCCTCCAGCCTGTCGCTTCATTACTCAGGTGCTGAGTCACAGGCCTGAGCCTCACCTCACCCACTCCTCCGCCCACACGGTCCTGATGGTACACTGAGCCCCAGCACCAGCTCCCTCAGCTCTGAGAAGAGAATGACAGACCCTCTCAGTTTATTTATCAGAAGAGCCCTAAGCCTTTAATAAATGACCACTTCAGAAACACAATTTCAGTGATCTCAGACAGGCCTATAACTGGAGATGGGATTGTCATTGGTGCTGATGGAAGGCTGACTGTATTTGCTCCTCCATCTTCTTGTGTTCCCTTCAGAGACCACAAAAACACAGTTAAAAAATAACTTAGCCATGCTGAGATCTCCACAAAAGTAAGCATTTCTGTGTCATTCCCTGCAACAAGGCTGAGGCCATCCTTAAAATGGAAATGCCTTCTGCAATGACCCACTGGTGGCTTCCTAATGACCTGTTTCATTGTTAAATGTCTCCTTTTACCTGATAAATTATTGAACCATAGCATCAATTGTGTGCAAGGCTAAAAAAACACCATGCTGCTGATCTTTCCAGAAACAGCTCTACCCCTCACACAATGCTTGTTCTTTATTCTGCATTCTGGATTAGGTAACATGCCTGCTGACTCCAAGCTCCTTAGGGGAGGAACTTTCTGTTCTTTGCGCAACACACTTCATTATCTGAGAAAGCTCCGTGTTACCTCGAGAGTAGCACATAAATAAAACTACTTGGGAGCTAAAGTAAAAGAGAGTAGAGAAAAATGTCCTGTTTTGAGAAGTGAACGATACCATGGCTTCATGAATCTGAACATCACATTCATTTTAAATTAAAACAAAGGTATATTATCGTACAGAGTGAAGTAAGTCAGAAAGCAAAAAACAAATATTGCATACTAATGCATATATGTGGAATCTAGAAAAACGATATAGATGATCTTATTTGCAAATCAGAAATAAAGACGCAGATATAGAGAACAAATATATGGATGCCAAGGGGGAAATAGGAAGGAGAAAAGTTGGGAGACTGGGATTGACACGTATACACTATTGATACTATGTATAAAATAGGTAACCAATGAGAATTAGTTGTGTGTTAATTCTATAAACAGAATTATATACTGTATAGCACAGGGAACTCTACTCAATGCTCTATGGCTACACGAATGGGAAGGAAGTCCAGAAAGGAGGGGATAAACGTGTACGTATGGCGGATTCACTCTCCTGTACACGTGAAACTAACCCAACATTGCGAAGCAACTATACTCATAAAAATTAAGGTAACAAATAAACCATATTTTTAAATTCTGATAATTCACTCCAGGAAAGGCACTGGAAGAAAAGATTTGCATTGACAAATAAAACTAGATGTAAAATAATAACTTATATGAAAAGAATGTCTTCAAAAGTAGAGTACTCAGCTTTTGAATGGAGGTACTGTGGAGCCGATAAAATGATTCTTATGGAAACTATATGATGACGTGGGGCAGAAAGCAGTACATAAAATATTACCTGTTCTTGAAATTATGGCCATTCTTATATAGAAAAATGAAAATAAGATTTCCTAGATTTAAAGGACCTTACACTAACCATGTGGAGTGGAAGCTGCAGCTGCCCAGTGCTGGAGTGGCCAAGAGGAGATACTCCATGTCCAAGGTCAGGAGCAGCAGCCGTGAGGAGATACCCCATGTCCAAGGTCAGGAGCAGCAGCCATGAGGAGATATCCCACATCCAAGGTCATAGAAACCCCAGTAGGATGGTAGGTGCTGAGAGAGGGCCTCAGAGGGCAGACAGACTGAAACCACAATCACAGAAAACTAACCAATCTAATCACATGGACCACAGCCTTGTCTAACTCAATGAAACTATCAGCCATGCTGTGCAGGGCCACCCAAGACAGACGGGTCATGGTGGAGAGTTCTGACAAAATGTGGTCCACTGGAAAAGGGAATGGTAAACCACTTCAGTATTCTTGCCTTGAGAACCCCATGACTATATGAAAAGGCAAAAAGATAGGACACTGAAAGATGAACTCACAAGGTCAGCAGGTGCCCAACATGCTACTGGAATCAGTGGAGAAACAACTCCAGAAAGAATGAAGAGACAGAGCCAAAGCAAAAACAACACCCAGCTGTGGCTGTGACTGGTGATGGAGGCAAGATCTGATGCTGTAAAGATCAATATTGCCTAGGAACCTGGAATGTTAATTCCATGAATCAAGGCAAATTGGAAGTGGTCAAACAGGAGATGGCAAGAATGTGGTGTTGACATTTTAGGAATCAGCGAGATAAAATGGACTGGAATGGGTGAATTTAACTCAGATGACCATTATATCTACTACTGTGGGAAAGAATCCTTTAGAAGAAATGGAATAGCCATCATAGTCAACTAAAGATTTCAAAATGCAGTACTTAGATGCAATCTCAAAAAAACCAGAATGATCTCTGTTCATTGCCAAGGCAAACCATTCAATATCACAGTAATCCAACTCGATGCCCCAACCACAGTGCTGAAGAAGCTGAAGTTGAACACTTCGATGAAGATCTAAAAGACTTTTTAAAACTAATACCCCCCAAAAGATGTCCTTTTCATTACAGGGGACTGGAATGCAAAAGTAGGAAGTCAAGAAACACCTGGAGTAACAGGCAAATTTCGCCTTGGAATGCAGAATGAAGCAGGGCAAATGCTAACACAGCTTTGCCAAGAGAACGTACTGGTCATAGGAAAAACCCTTTTCCAACAACACAAGAAAAGACTCTACACGTTGACATCACCAGATTGTCAACACCGAATTCAGATGGATTATATTCTCTGCAGCCAAAGATGGAGAAGCTCTATACAGTCAATAAAAACAAGACTGGGAGCTAACTGTGGCTCAGATCAAGAACTCCTTATTGCCAAAGTCAGACTGAAATTGAAGAAAACAGGGAAAACCACTAGACCATTCAGGTATGACCTAAATCAAATCCCTTATGATTATACAGTGGAAGTGAGAAATAGGTTTAAGGGCTAGATCTGATAGATAGAGTGCCTGATGAACTATGGACAGAGGTTTGTGACATTCTATAGAACACAGGGATCAAGACCATCACCAAGAAAAAAGAAATGCAAAAAGGCAAAATGGCTGTTGGAGGAGGCCTTACAAATAGCTGTGAAAAGAAGAGAAGCAAAAAGCAAAGGAGAAAAGGAAAGATACAAGCATCTGAATGCAAAGTTCCAAAGAATAGCAAGGAGAGATAAGAAATCCTTCCTCAGTGATCAGTGCAAAGAAATAGAGGAAAACAATAGAATGGGAAAGACTAGAGATCTCTTCAAGAAAATTAAAGATGCCAAGGGAACATTTCATGCAAAGATGGGTAGAGTAAAGGACAGAAATGGTATGGACCTAACAGAAGCAGAAGATATTAAGAAGAGGTGGCAAGAATACACAGAAGAACTGTACAAAAAAGATCTTCATGACCCAGATAATCATGATAGTATGATCATTCATCTAGAGCCAGACATGCTGGAATGTAAAGTCAAATGGATCTCAGGAAGCATCACTATGAACAAAGCTAGTGGAGGTGATGGAATTCCAATTGAAATATTTCATAAAAGATGATGCTGTGAAAGTGCTGCACTCAATATGCCAGCAAATTTGGAAAACTCAGCAGTGGCAACAGGACTTGAAAAGGTCAGTTTTCATTGCAGTCCTAAAGAAAGCCAATGCCAAAGAATGCTCAAACTACCACACAATTGCACTCATCTCACACGCTAGTAAAGTAATGCTCAAAATACTTCAAGCCAGGCTTCAGCAATACATGAACCAAGAAATTCCAAATATTCAAGTTGGTTTTAGAAAAGGTAGAGGAACCAGAGATCAAATTGCCAACATCCGCTGGATCATCGAAAAAGCAAGAGAGTTCCAGAAAAACATCTACTTCTGCTTTACCGACTACGCCAAAGCCTTGACCATGTGGATCACAATAAACTGTGGGAAATTCTTCAAGAGATAGGAATACCAGACCACCTGACCTGCCTCTTTAGAAATCTGTATGCAGCTCAAGAAGCAATGATTAGAACTGAACATGGAACAACAGACTGGTTCCAAATAGGAAAAGGAGTACGTCAAGGCTGCATAATGTCACCCTGATTATTTAACTTATATGCAGAGTATATCATGAGAAATGCTGGGCTGGAGGAAGCACAAGCTGGAATCAAGATTCCCAGGAGAAATATCAATAACCTCAGATAGGCAGGTTTTGAGTTCTTCACATGGTGAAGAACTCAAAAGCCTTTTGATTAAAGTGAAAGAGGAGAGTGAAAAAGTTGGCTTAAAACTCAACATTCAGAAAACGAAGATCATGGCATCCGGTCCCATCACTTCATGGAAAATAGATGGGAAAACAGTGGAAACAGAGACAGACTTTATTTTGAGGGGTTCCAAAATCACTGTAGATGGTGATTGCAGCCATGAAATTAAAAGAGGCTTACTCCTTGGAAGGAAAGTTATGACCAACCTAGACAGCACCTTAAAAAAGACATTATTTTGCCAACAAAGGTCTGTCTAGTCAAGGCTATAGTTTTTCCAGTGGTTGTGTATGGATGTGAAAGTTGGACATAAAGAAATCTGAGCACCAAAGAATTGATGCTTTTGAACTGCGGTGTTGGAGAAGACTCTTGAGAGTCCCTTGGACTGCAAGGAGACCCAACCAGTCCATCCTAAGGGAAATCAGTTCTGGGTGTTCACTGAAAGGAGTGATGCTGAAGCTGAAACTCCACTACTTTGGCAACCTGATGTGAAGAACTGACTCATTTGAAAATACCTTGATGCTGGGAAAGAATTGAGGGTGAGAGGAGAAGGGGAGGACAGAGGATGACATGGTTGGATGGCATCACAACTCAATGGACATGAGTTTGAGTAGACTCTGGAAGTTGGTGATGGACAGGGAGGCCTGCCGTGCTGCGGTCCATGGGGTCGCAAAGAGTCGGACATGACTGAGTGACTGAACCAAATGACTGACTGACTGGCACCAGCCATGAGTCAAAAAGAAATTAGGGAGAATTTGCATACCAAGAGCTATAATTTCCCTTGTTATTCAGAAGCTGACTTCCCTTACTACCCTACAGTAGAGGACAGATTGTGCTGCAGTAATGAAACAGCCCCCGTAGCTTTGACCACACATTGTTCCTTTACCCAAGTCCTCTCCAGTCCCATTGTCTGCCAAGGTAGTGCCTTCCAAGAGCCATGGTTCAGCACTCATATCCCTTGCATCTGGAACAGCTGTGCCACCTGGGCACAGAGCTTCCAGGGTTGATCAGGCAAGTTGGAGGATGACCCAGAAGATGTGCCCTGCTGTTACAGATCAAACTGTCTCCTCAAAATTCACACGCTGAAGCCCTAGCATCCCTGTGACTGTATCTGGAGGCAGGACCTTTATTTTGACTAATATGAAATGAGGTCCTGAGGATGGGCCCACCTCTGATGAAGATGGTGCCCTGATAAGGAGCAGNCGCAGAGGCCATGTGGCATTACTTAACAGACAGAGGCAAGATGGATGAAATTACTGTGAGGAAAAACAAAGCCAAAGTAGCAACCAGGGAGTCTTGACCCGTGAAGATCTGTGACTAGAGAGCACAGACCACAGTATCTCAGGAACAGGGTCCAGCATGGCAGGACAGCCTCCCCTAAGCAGAGAAGACATCGCTGCCCTTATTCCTTAGCTCTAAAAATGATGTACAGCATTTGGTGAGTCTCTGTGAGTTTTAGAGGCAACTCATACCACACTTGGGAATATTGCTCTTGGCCATTTATCAGGTGATGCAGAAAGGGGTGTTCAGAGCAAGAGAAGATTGTGCAGCCATTCCAGGGTGTAGGGCGAGCTGTCCTGCCACTGAGGCCATAAGACTAACAGATGTCATGGTGTTAGGGACACGCTTGCTTAGTAAGAATGCAGTGTATCATCCCTGACGAGCCTCGATGGAAGAGTCTAGTGCATATACCTTGGATTCTAGAATAAGGCCATGTTTTTAGAAGGAGAAACTGTTGGGAAACAGTTCCTAGAGTGCTAAGAAGCCCTGAAAGGGAAAGTGTGAGTCACTCAGTCATGCCTGACTCTTTGTGATCCCACGGACTGTAGCCCCCCAGGCTCCTCTGTCCATGGGATTCTCCAAGCAAGAATACTAGAGTGGGTTGCCATTTCCTACTCCAGGGGATCTTCCCAACCCAGGGATTGAACCCAGGTCTCCTGTATTGAAGGCAGATTCTGAAGCCCTAGGAGAATCTTAACAGCACTAAGAAATTAGTATGTGTCTGGGTTGCTCATTATGAACTGATACTATCAGATCCATCAAACCGTAATGTACAGTGGCTGCGGCAGTCCTTCATATGATGAAAACAACGCCTCAAGGATCAGGCACAGATGGGTCTTGGAGGCACAAAGAACTTACAGAGGAGGTGGCCCATCTCTCAACTCCTGTGTCACGTCCTCAGGGGGACACTGATCCTAGAAGGAGACACGTGGGTCAGGGCCCTGACAGATGGGCTCTGGGTATTGGTGCTGATGCTGCTGCCCTACAGAAGCCTGGTCTGAGGTGACCTGGAGGAAAATCCTCCCAGTGGACAAAAGTAGGAACAGGAAATGTGGTCTTTGCTTTGTATGGAGAAAGAAATGGCCCGAGTTGAAATGTACAATAATATCCAATTCTGGGCATTGCTGAATGTCTCCTCTTATTGGTTAGCTGCCAGGAAAGAGTGAGACTAGAAGAGCAGAAACAGACATGGGGGTGAACTTGTTGCAAAGTACACAATACAAGCTTGTCTGTGTTTCGTGCTGGAGCTCACTCTGACGTGACCACTGCCCCAGAGCCTAGGCAAAGGGCCCAGAAGAGAGCTGTTGTGTGATGGTAACAGCAATGGAGGTGGGCCCCACAGCAAGGAGCCGCTCTTCCCATGGTCACCATCGAATACTCAGCCTGCCAAGGGCAGGGTCTGATGCACTGGCTCCTGACAAGAGCTGCCAGCCACTTCCTGGTAGACTGATTTATTAGACGACTCCTATCTAGAATTTTACTTCCTGGAATTGATACCTACTCCAGACATGAAATCACCTTCCTGTCCTGGCCCCTCTGCTGGAACCTGACAAGGCAGCCTTTGGGCTTGCCAGGTGGTGCAGGTGGCAAAGAACCCGCCTGCCACTACAGGAGACAGAGAGACATGGGCTTGACCCTTGGGTCAGGAAGCTCCCGTAGAGGAGGGCGTGGCAACCTGCTCCACTTTTCTTGCCTAGAGAGTCCCATGGACAATGGGGCCTGGTGGGCTATGGTCCTTAGGGTCACAAAGAGTCAGATACAACTGAGGTGACTTAGCACACACACACCACATTTAGAATATTACTGCCTAGAATTGATAACTGTTATGCCCAAGTCACGAAATCTCCCAATGACCACCAGGGAGCCGATATCCGATGCAAAAGCAAAAGAGTTTTTATTACCAGGCTCAAGCTGGGGCTTCCACCGATACCGGTGCAGCGGCTATAAGGAGGAGCCCCAGTTTTGGGTTACACTGCTTATACAGGGAATATTCAGGTAAAAGGGTAAAAAGGGGGTGTTCAGGCTGAAGGACGACTGATTGGTTACCTTCTTCTATAGGGTTGTGTGTGGATTCCTGATTGGTTTTTACTTTCAAGGTAAATCACAAGCTCCTGAATGTAAAGTCAGGAGGTTTAACCTAAGGGCTCATTGGCTCGTGAACAGTGGGGCAAGGTTAGGTAATATCCAAAGTCTAAGTCTGTTTGCCCAGAACCTTTATAAAATGGAGTTCTTTTACTCCATTTTGGAGTAGCTTAGGCTCTTCAATACCACTTCCAGACACAGGATTGCCTTCCTGGCCTACAGTCCCTCTGTTGGAACCATGCACAGACTTACAGAACACCTTTACAGCTGCCTATGATACCTATCATCGCCAACTAAAAGACACTTTTTATGGTGATGGGCATTTGATCAATTGATCCACCATATATCACATCACTCAGAAGCAATCGGCCTGACAGCACTGGAGTGGCTCACTGAGGTCTCCCATAAGGCCCGCCTCAGGGACAACAGCCTGGGAATCTTGGACACCATGCTCTGAGGCTTGGTGCTGAAGCCGTGGCTGATACTCATGATGCTATGTCCCCAAAAGCCAGAGTCAGTAGCCTGGATGGCACCAAGGGGCACAAGCCAGGTAGAGAACACTTTCCATGCCCAGTTTCTAGTTTCTGAAATGTGTTCTTCTTGCTGGGTAGGATTCCACATAACCTTAACCTACAGCTACCACCTTGCCATTTGTGGGCTCCTCATGTAGAACATCAAGCGAGAAAAGGCATTATTATGTTGGCAGTCCTAACTGATCCTGTTACCACATAGGGGAAGGATGTTGATACACAATGACGAGCAGGAAGGAGCACAGCACGATACCTCGGGGCTTCCCTGGGGCACCGTTCAAGGCTTTTGCGCTCCGTAATAACTGTAAATGGGAAACTGCAGAAAACACAGTTCAGGAAAGGTAAAACAATTGAGGACTTACATCCCTCCGAGTCGAAGCTCTGAGCTACCCTACCAAGCGAGCAACTTGTCTGCACTGAAGTGCTGACTAAAGGTGAAGGAAATAAATAATGAGAGAGAGAGATAGGCAGTGAATGTTAATTGCGGCCCCAGAAGGAGTTGCAGAAGTAACAGCTGAAGCTAATTCCACAGATCCTCATGTTTAAGCATTTTGTAGACTTGGAGGGGTGACCACAGCTTTGAAATCTCTGTGAATGTTAAAGATGGTAGAAAGCATAAGGAGACTGAGGTACTTCTGTGGACACACTATATTGAGTAGCTTTGTACCCTAATTCACATCTTCCATCAAACCATTTACCCCAGCCATGGGTGCAACAACAGGCTTCTACCTGGAAGCTCTACCTGCCATGACACAGAACAGCACATCACTTCAGCTGCCCGGCTACTCCCCTGAATCTGCAGTAGAGACCGTCTGCAAGAACTCACTTGGGACTCACACATGGAAATCCTGAAAGTGCAGGGGAGCTAACACTTTACGAGGAAACATGAGAGGTGGGGGATGGGAAGGGTGGCTAGAAAAATACTCCTCTCTCTGTCCTTTGGTGGACAATTCTGAAACAGCTGATCCTTCAGAGGGATGTGGCAGAATTCATCACTGATAGACTGAAGAATGCACACTTCCATGGTATAATCAGGTTCTGATGATTCAGTGATCAAAAGACAAATAATTGAAAAATAGAAGAAGGGTCTGAATGGACATTTTCTCCAAAGATATACTAATGGTCAATAAGCACACAAAAGGTGTTCACCATCATTAGCCAGGAAAGGCAACCAAAGCCTCAATGTGATATCGATTCACATCTCCTACAATGGACAAAAAGAAACAAAAAAAAAACAAAAAACAGACGATAGCAAGCATTGCTGAGAATGTACGGAAATGGAAAGCCTCGTTCATTGCATGCTAGAATGTAAAATGATATAACCATTTTGGAAAACAGGCCAGAAGTTCCTCAGAAGGTAAACATAGAGTTACCATATGACCCAGCAAGGCCACTCCTAGGAATACCCCCAAGAAAATTGAAAACACGGGTCCACACAAAACCTTGTATACTGTACCAAAGTTCCCAGCATCCTTACAACATCCAAAAAGTAGTCACAACACTAATGCCCACCAGCTGGTGAATGAATAATTAAAGTGTGGTTTGTTCATACAAAGAAATGTTATTTGACAATAAAAAGATGTGCAGGGCTGACACATTCTGAAACATGGCAGAACCTTGAAAACATGCTCAGTGAAAGGCGGTCTCATGTGCTTCCCCCTACATGGAACAGGCCATCGCGTGGAGACAGAAAGTAGATCGGTGGTTACCAGGGCCCGGGAGAAGGCACTAGTAAAGGAAACAAGGCTTCTGTTGGGATCCTGAAAATGTTCCAAAGCCTGACTGTGGTGAAGGCTGCACGACTGTTAGGGAAATTAAATAAATAGTCTTCTTTAGGCGTCAGAGACAAAGCAGAGCAGGCCTGCGACCTCGCTTCTACCCTGCCTGGAGACTGCACTGGGAGTGCCCTGCCTGCCTGCTGAGAGAGCACCACGGATAAGACGGGGGGAGAATCTTGAGACTGTTGAGATCCTGGAGGGGCTCTGGCCGGCCAAGCCCCAGGATTAACATTCCAACTTTACAGGACAGAACAAACTGCATTAATGTGAAACCAGAGTGGCAGTTTGCACACAGACTGATGATAATATCACATTGCACCCTGGGATGATAAGCAGGGACCCTGAACTGCAGTTCTGAAAGTCTCACCCATGGAGCAGATGGGTTGCCTGGAACCTTTTCAAAATTGCCGACTCCAGATATGCTGTGACGCAGGACTTCCCAGCACTGTTTGAGTCTGGATGTTGGTCAAAACCCAATTTGGTGACGTATCCTCCGCTGTTTCTATTTCTCTTTTCTTTTAATGTTCATATATTGACAGTAAGCTAGATAATTCTCTAATAAATATTGGTATTACTTGTATATAACGAGTGGCTTATTTTGTTAACAAATCCTTTGAACCTGAGATGAAAGTGAAAACTTTCTGCAAAACAACAACTTTGACACAAAAACTGTGAAATTATACATTTCAAATGGAGGGACTTTATGTTATGTAGATTATATCTCCAAAAAAAAGGCATTTTTTATTTTAAGATTGAAAACACTAAAGAATTGCGCCCTTGGCTTGGCTTTTCCTCTAATATTGCTTTCCTCTCTTGAGTCTGTTCCCTGGATAGACTTCATAACGAACTACTTGCGTGCAAGCCCTGATTCAGACGTTGCTTTCTGGGAAGAAGGCAGGATGGACATACGTATCTGTGAGTACATTTCTCCTTGGAGAAAAAAGTGAACAGGTGGTCCCACTGCCAACATAGTCACTGAGGGAGACACTCAAGGTTTTTGCCTGTTTTACTTTCTTGTATCAATGGGATAAAGAGCAAACCTCATATCCATTCCTATTTTCTCACAGCCTTTCCTCTTGAAGACTTTATAAACCCAGGCAAATACAATATCATTTATATGTACAGTCTAAAATATGACACAAATTAACTTATCTACAAAAAAAAACAAACAGACTTAGATCATAGAGAAGAGACTTGTGCTTATCAAAGGGGAGCAGGGGGTGAGGGAGGGACGGACTGGGAGTTTGGGATTAGCAGATGCCAACTAGTATATCCAGGATGGCTAAACAACAAGGTCCTACTGTATAGCTGCTGCTGCTGCTAAGTCACTTCAGTCGTGTCCGACTCTGTGTGACCCATAGATGGCAGCCCACAAGGATCCCCTGTTCCTGGGATTCTTCAGGCAAGAACACCGGAGTGGGTTGCCATTTCCTTCTCCAACGCATGAAAGTGAAAAGCGAAAGTGAAGCTGTTCAGTCGTGTCTGACCCTCAGCGACCCCCCTTCCAGGCTCCTCCATCCATGGGATTTTCCAGGCAAGAGTACTGGAGTGGGGTGCCATTGCCTTCTCTGTACTGTATGGCATAGGGGACTATATTCAATATCCCATGAGAAACCATAACAGAAAATATGAAAACAAATATATATATATATGTATACTCATTTATATATTTATAACTGAATTACTTTGCTATATGGCAGAAATTAACACAGCATTGCAAATCAACTATGTGCTATATCACTTCAGTTGTGTCTGACCCTTTGAGTCCCTATAGACTGGAGCCCACCAGGTTCCTCTCTCCATGGGATTCTCCAGGCAAGAATAGTGGAGTGGGTTGCTATTTCCTTCTCCAGGGGACCTTCCCAACCCAAGGATTGGACCCTCATCTCTTACATCTCTGTAGGGGCAGGTGGGTTCTTTACCACTAGTACCACCTGGGAAGCCCTTTAATAAAATTAAAAATAAAAAGGAATTAGGGTAAGAAAATGTACTGACATTAATTTAGAGTTTGTTTTGTTTTGTTTTTTAATCCTTGGATAGGAATAAATAAGAGATACTTTTCCCTTCCTCATCTCCGCAAGTCTTGAGTTCTGAGCCTGAGTAGCATACCCCATTTTAAGGATACATTACTTTTCTGTTGCAGAGTTCTCAGGCATTCAAACACCAGTTACCAAAGTTTTCCTCAGGGGAAGGACAGATGGAAGATAGAATCTACTCTAGGGAGAACAAGGGGAAGGGGCCTGTCTGATCCTGGATCTAAGACATGCAGAATGCACTCACCTCCTGCAGAGTCTAGAGCAGGAATCTATATACATTTTCTGCAGAACAGTTTCTTTGTTCTGACTTTGTGGGCTACAAAGTCTCTGTCACAACTACTCATCTCTGTCCTTCGAGTGGGAAGGCAGCCAAAAGCTGCTGTAGACAATAAAACGGAATGAGCATGGCTGTGTTCCAATAAAACTTTATTTATGGAAACTGCCTTTCCTAGCATGGAAATTTTAATTTCTTATCATTTTCATGTGCCATGAAACATTATTCCTGTTTTGATCTTTTTCAGCCATTTAAAACCAAAACCACTCTCCACTTGCGGCCCAAATGAAACTGGTAGTGAGAGAACTTTCAGGAGGAAGTACGTGTCACTACCCTTAGCCAAGCTGCAAACTGGGGACCAAAGATAGGGCCTCTTGCTCATGCCTGGCATGGAGCAGGATGCTCACTCCAGATGGACAGGGGAGCCTGGGACAGGGCCCTGACTTGGGTACTTGTGTCTATGCTGAGGGCTGGGTATCATCCAGACGCCCATGCCATGAACCCCAGGTTTTACTAAGACCCCCAGTGAAGGGAAACATCCCCCAGCCTGACTTCGAATTATTTTCCTCCATGAAGACAACAGGTTTAAAGTAAATTTAATTTCCTTATTTTAGATTTTATTGAACTGTACTTGATATTGGGCTTTTGAAGTGGTTGGTACCCCACTCCAGTACTCTTGCCTGGAAAATCCTATGGACAGAGGAGCCTGGTGGGCTGCAGTCCATGGGGTCGCAAAGAGTCAGACACTACTGAGCGATTTCACTTTCACTTTTCACTTTCATGCACTGGAGAAGGAAATGGCAGCCCACTCCAGTGTTCTTGCCTGAAGAATCCCAGGGATGGGGGAGCCTGGTGGGCTGTCCTCTATGGGGCCGCACAGAGTCAGACACGACTGAAGCGACTCAGCAGCAGCAGCAGAGGTGGTGCTAGTGGTAAAGAACCCACCTGCCAATGCAGGAGACTTAAGAGACGTCAGTTCAATCCTTGGGTCTGGAAGATACCCTGGAGGAAGGCATGGCAANGCAGAGCAGCAGAGGTGGTGCTAATGGTAAAGAACCCACCTGCCAATGCAGGAGACTTAAGAGACGTCAGTTCAATCCTTGGGTCTGGAAGATACCCTGGAGGAAGGCATGGCAACCCACTCCAGTATTCTTGCCTGGAGAATCCCATGAACAGAGGAGCCTGGCAGGCTATAATCCATGGGTTGGCAAGGACTCAGACACGACTCAGTGACTTAGCACACATGCATAACTGACATACAATGTTGTGTCAATTTCTTCTGTACAGCAAAGTGAGTCAGCTATATAGTTACATACATTCTTTTTCATATTCTTTTCCATTATGGTTTGTCATAGGATATTGAATACAGTTCCCTGTGCTATTATATGTGTGTGTGTGTGTGTGTGTGTGTGTGTGTGTGTGTATACACACATAATTTTTTAAAATTTGAAGTTCATACCATCCAGTTCTGAAAAACAGCAATGTCAAGTTTCTATATATCCTCAGAAAAAGGTCGATGTACCTGGTCCTGAAGGAATATCAGGTCAGGGAGAGACTAGAATGTGAACCCAGAAACAAAAACTCACAGCTCAAGAAAGTATTTAATATCGACATAAAGTGACCTCTTTTTTTTCCTCGGCTAAATCCTGTCATTGCCAGAGGACAGCCAACTTGCAGCCTCTGAGACTGGAAGCACAGCTTAAAGCTGCTTACCACAAGGGCAGACTTGCTTTGAAATCGACAGCTTTATTTAGGAATGCATATCAATTTGTATTCTTCTTCAGAGCTTAGCTGTGTGTGTGTGTGTTAATATAAAAATTGCATGTTAAACTGTTTACCATCAAAGAAAACCGGTGCTCCTGGAAAATGCATGGTGTTTACCCTATAGCTTCCAGGACTCCCGGGCAAACCACCTCATTCCCCAAGGGCACACACCCTGTATCTGAGGCGCAATGAAGCACATCAGGCTGCAGATTTCAGTCGGGCCCTGGAGATTCAGTTTTTATTAATAGAGCATGACTGATGTGGGTTTCGAGACCCCATCCTCTGGGACAGGACACTGGTTCTTAAAGTGTGGCCCCAGGATCAGCTGCAGCATCATCTGGAGACTTAAGAGACATCGGTTCAATGGAAATGCAGTCTCGACTGCTCCACAGGACCCCTGGATCATCAGGTCTGAGGGTGGAGCCCAGCACCCCCCTCCAGGGGACTGTGATGCCCCTTCAAGCCTGAGAACTGTTTCTGCAGTGGAAGAAGTTGGAAAGAGCCATAAAAACCTTTTAAAATTTCATTACTTCACCACTCAGCCATGAAAAACAAGGAAAATGTTCCATTTGCAGCAACATGGATGGACCTAGACATGATCATACTCAGTGAAGCTAGTCAGAGAAAGAGAAATCATATTGATACCACTTACATGTGGAATCTAATGGATGGTGTAAGCAAAGCTCCTTACAAAACAGAAATAGACCTATAGACAAAGAAAACAAACTTATGGTAACCAAAGGGGACAGCTAGGGAGGATGTTAGATATATTAGGAGTATGGGATTATCAGATACACAGTACTATATACAAAATAGATAAGTGACAAGGACTTGGTATATAGTCCAAGGAACTATATTTAGTACCTTGTAATAAGCTGCAATGGAAAAGAATCTGAAAAAGTGTGTGTGTATATATATACACATGCACGTGCACACACACATGCATACATACATATGTACCCTGGTGGCTCAGTGGTAAAGAATATGCCTACCAGTGCAGAAGATGCAGCTTCAACCCCTGGCTCAGGAAGATCCCCTGCAGAAGGAAATGACAACCCTCTCCAGTATTCTTGCCTGGGAAACCCCATGAACAGCAGAGCCTGGCGGGCTACAGCTCAGTCAGTTCAGTTCAGTTGTTCAGTAGTGTCCGATTCTTTGTGACCCCATAAATTGCAGCACACCAGGCCTCCCTGTCCATCACCAACTCCCGGAGTTTACCCAAACTCATGTCCATTGAGCTGTTGATGTCATCCAATCATCTCATCCTCCTTTGTCCCCTTCTTCTCCTGCCCTCAAACTTTCCCAGCATCAGGGGCTTTTCAAATGAGTCAGTTCTTCGCATCAGGTTGCCAGAGTATCAGAGTTTCAGCTTTAGCATCAGTCCTTCCAATGAACACCCAGGGCTGATCTCCTTTAGGATGGACTGGTTGGATCTCCTTGCAGTCCACGGGACTCTCAAGACGCATGATGTTGGGGGCCAGAGTGAGGAACTCCGCCCATGGCAAAGGTCATGAGGAAGGGGGCTTCGGCATACACAAAGGCATGACCAAGTCTCAGGAATTTCCCCTGCTCCCGAGTATCTTACCCCAAAACCAGAGTCTGTCCTGTACTCTCACCTACGGGGGGCTCTCCCTCATAACCGTTTCTCTCTGAGAAGGAGTAAACGTGCAGCTCCAAGGCAGTAAAAATTCCTGGGCGTGACTAGAGTGTTTCAACTTACTGGACTCCTCTGAAGGTTATCTAGCCTGCCTGTATAGGTTCCTCCAGCCACAACAGCCCTCCAACCGTGAGGGCATGAAATGTCTTTGACTTACTAAAGGCAAACTCTTGTGGAAAGTTAGAAATTATTAGTATAGTGGGTTGGATGGGAATTATATTGATAAAGGGTTTCTTCATTTGTTGTGTCAATAATTGACTCTAATTCCCTGCCCTAGGTGGGACAAGGGCATCTCAGGTTAAGCCTCTCTGTGGACACATGATTGTTTACTACCTCTCAACCATAAACAGCACAGAGAGTTTTGGAGTATTCTGAGAATCTTAATTAACATAGGACTTTCTCTTGTTGTTGAGTCAATGATTGCCACCAAGGTACCTGAGAATGTATTAATCAAGATATTTATATATAGAAAAGGAAATATAGTAGTTTTGTTGATGTTAGCAATACTAGGCTTTTTGAGTTAATGAATCTTCTCTCTTGTAATAGATCACTGTACTTTGTTATAAATCACTGTGTCCTTGCTATGTAAAAATGTAACTTTGTCACTATCATTAAGACTAAGTAGATCTTAAGAGGAACATTGGTGAAAGGATTTTCATTTGTTGGACTGATGTTTGTTGCTAAAATCTTCATATTCCCTGCCCTTATAATGAATATAACTAGCATATAGGAGAAATAAGTATTAACCTATAGGAGAAATAAGTATTAACCTTTAAGATTAATCATGTTAACCTTGGGTTAAATAAATTCCTTTCTTGATTGTAACTCACTACACCCTCACCCTATAGGAATGCGACTTTATTTGGAGGGTGGTGCTTAGTTTAAGGAAAAACACCCTTGGAAAAAATACGTTTTCTGGTTGTCAGAAAGAAAAGGTTGTAAATGTCAGCAGGCAGAAATGGCTTGAAGATGATGTAAAACCCCTAAAACTTTTT
>SJYW01041069.1:1255526-1304176 GCA_006410735.1 Raphicerus campestris | reverse complement strand
GGAGAACGGGAAGACGCCTGCGGCCTACGTAGGTGGTGATTGGCACCCTGTGTTAACCAAGTTATTCGGCCTCTTTTCCTCTGCTAAATTCCTAGTCTCTCTCTACCTGTAATTAAATAAGTTTTTCCTAGGACACCGATTCCGTCCCCACCTTCGAATCACCCTGGATCCACCGGGGCTGGACCCCGGCAGCATAGGATTGTAAAAGAGATGGACACAACTTAGCAACTATAATAACAACAAAAACAGTTATATATTTGTGTGCATGCATGTTCAGTTGTGCCTGACTCTGCGACCCAATAGGCTGTGGTCCACCAGGCTCCTCTGTCCATGGGATTCTCCAGGCATACTAGAGTGGGTTGCCATTCCCTTCTCCAGGGGATCTTCCCAACACAGGGATCGAACCCGGGTCTCCTGCATTGCAGGAAGATTCTTTACCATCTGAGCCACCAGGGAAGATACATACATATCTCAATCACATTGCTCTACACCTGAAACTAACACAACATTATAAATCATTGTTGTTGTTCAGTCACTCAGTCGTGTCTGACTCTTTGTGACCCCATGGGCTGCAGCACACCAGGCTTCCTTCTTCCCCACCTCCTGGAGCTTGCTCAAACTCATGTCCATCGCGTCAGTGATGCCATCCAACTATCTTATCCTCTGTTGTCCACTTTTCCTCCCGTCTTCCATCTTTCCCAGCATCAGAGTCTTTTCCAGTGAATCAGCACTTTACATCAGGAGGCCAAAGTAGTGGAGCTTCAGCCTCAGCATCAGTGCCTCCAATGAATATTCAGGGTTGATTTCCTTTAGGATTGACAGGTTTGATCTTCTTGCAGTCCAAGGGACTCTCAAGAGTCTTCTCTAACACCACAGTTGAAAAACATCAATTCTTCACCACTCATTCTTCTTCATGGTCCAGCTCTCATATCCATACGTGACTATGAGAAAAACTATAGCTCTGACTATACAGACCTTTGTTGGCAAAGTACAGCAATAGCAAATTGACCACACTTCAATTTAAAAATGGTTATTAAAAGACCTTCATTGTGAATGACTCCCTCCAGCCTCTCTGCCTAACCTTTCCCATCAGTAGAATCAGGGTATCACCTTGCTGTCAAGATTGCCTTGAGAATTAAATCAGATCTGCCCAGACATCCAGAAAACACCAAATACAGCACCTGATGATCAGAAGCCTCAGCATGAATGTTGTTTTCCTCCTTTTCCAACTGGAATCACATATTAAATTTGAGGTATGTAAGTACAACTGCAAGTAATGATCTATTTCCATGAGATGATATGAGAGATGCAGCTGAAACATTTCCCCAGGAGACACCTTCACCACATCCACCCCTCCCGTCTACATTATTTGCATATTCCTGATGTTCTACAAATGAAATTTTAAATCAAGTCATTATCAAAGTTGAAAAATATTTAGACTAAAATGTACTGGTGACAAATCAATTTTCCAGCAGCATATTTTTTCTTTGATTTTAAGAGTTCCTTTGAGAGCATTCATTTATAAATTATCCAATTTAAAGCACAAAAAAATATTCTCTGAAATACCAGCTTCAAAGAATAGCAAATTGTAAAGGCCACCATTTGCTTATACATCCCGAACTGAGAAAAATCTTTTAAAGTTGGTTTCTGGTTTCTCACAAAATCAAGCTATACCCACTTGTCTTTATCCTCACTCTTCTTTCCTCATTTATTCAGCCAAACTGTTCAAATAAACTTTGTATAGCTATCACAAAACAATTCAGATATACAGAGAAAACAAATATGCAAACTGACAAATAAAAAAACCTCTTTATGCATAGGGGAGTTACATAAATGTGTTTCTCCACTTTTCCTCTTTTTAATAAGAATATTTTTTACAGAATGTGGTAATCTACATGACATAGACATAAGAATGCATACATATGCTTTCCTACGCCTGCTCTCACTGACAAACACATACACCAAACTCTACTTTCTGTATAACAGACAGAGTAAACCTTAGGACCACAGGCTCTCAAATATTGAATTTTCAATTACTTGGGAAAGAATGAAATGGAAACTTAAACATAAAAACTTGGCTCTGAAAATAAATGAAATAACCCAGATAATTTTGAGGTTATGACCTAGGGAATAATTTGAAGTATGGGCCTATTTTAGTTTACTTCACAGTATAACCTGTTTTCAAATTTTCTAATTTTTTCAGTACCACCACACCCTAGAGTATAAACTATTTATAAATCATCAGTGAATTGGTTAATTCTGAGTCCTTTTTTTAGAATAGGCTCTCAAAGGGCCTTCATGAGGCAACATTTTGCTGACCTGCTTCTGATGACTATACACTCCTATACAGAACTTGGACTCTGTATTTTTTTCATGTGGATCATTTTTAAAGTCTTGATTTATTGAATTTATTACAGTGATGCTTCTGTTCTGTATTTTGTGTTTTTGTCACCAAGGCATGTGGGATCTTAGCTTCCTGACTGGGGTTTGAACTCACAGCCCTTGCAGTGGATGCACAGAGTCCTTCTTAACCACTGGATCACCAGGGAAGTTCCTGGACTCTGCATTTATAAAGCATTATCTTACGTCATTTTGTCTCTCCTTGACTAAATTTTCTCCATGTCTCAATCTATATGAGATTATGATATTTCAGAAGCAAAGTTCAGTTCAGTTCACTTCAGTTCAGTCACTTAGTCACGTCCAGCTCTCTGCAACACTATGGACTGCAACATCCAGGCTTCCCTGTCCTTCACTATCTCCTGGAGTTTTCTCAAACTCATGTCCATTAGGTCGATGATGTCATCCAACCATCTCCTCTTTTTCTCCCTTCTCTTCCTGCCTTCAATCTTTCCCAGCATCAGGGTCTTTTCCAACGAGTCAGCTCTTCACATCAGGTGGCCAAAGCATTGGAGCTTCAGCCTCAGCATCAGTCCTTCCAATGAGTATTCAGGGTTGATTTCCTTTAGCATTGCCTGGTTTGATCTCCTTGCTGTCCAAGAGACTCTCAATGGTTTTCTTTAGGACCACAGTTTGAAAGCATCATTTCTTTGGTGCTCAGCCTACTTTATAGTCCAGCTGTCACATATGTACATGACTACTGGCAAAACCATAGCATTGACTGTATGGACCTGTTGGGCAAAATGATGTCTCTGCTTTTTAATACACTTGTCTAGATTTTTCATAGCTTTTCTTCCAAGGAGTAAGCCTCATCTATGATGTGAGGGCAATACAGTATTCTTTGATATGATGTGTGTGTGTGTGTGTGTGTGTGTGTGTGTGTATGTGTGTGTGTGTTAGTTGCCAGTCATGTCCAACTCTTTGCAACCTCATGGACTGTATAGACAGGCTCCTCTGTTTATGGGATTCTCTAGGCAAGAATACTAGAGCAAGTTGCCAGCTCCTTCTCCAGGGGGTCTTCTTGACCCAGGATCAAACCTGAATCTCCCACATTGAGGCAGATTCTTTACCACTGTCTGCACCACCGGGGAAGCCCTGATATGATAGTTATGAGGATTATATTAAATCATTTGTCCATATGTATTACTTAATAAATGTAAGACATTATTAGAAATAGCTTTCCTGCTGTTGATGGATACACTTTGTCATTTTTCTATCTCTCCCAAGAGAAATTAAGATTCTAGGTTGACAACTGATACAAATATTCGCCCGACACTGATTCATGCATTCAACAATTTGTGTTTGTGGAGTGCTTATCAGGCACCCAGTCTGGTAGAACTCATAGTCTAATGGGGAACACAGACACACAGGTAATTAAGAGTTCGTGTTGGGAGGAGAATAAATAAGGCATAACGAGAAACAGAAATGGTTTATTTCACAGAGGAATTGGGGCTGTTGAGGTAGATAATTTTTTAGGAATCTGAGATAAGGTGAGCTCAGCTATAAATAAGAGACACTCAGGTAAAATGTTCTGGGAATATCCTCATGGTTATATTTCCTGCCCAATTAGCAAATATTTTTGAGAACTTTCTTTTTGCTAAGAACTGCAGATACATGCATTTCTGCTCTAACATTAAATACACTTTACTAAAAAGCTTTGCATCCTGTATTATGGGAAAAAAATAGGAGTGGGGGAAATTCAATCAAAACTTAAGAAATTTTGGAATAGAACTTTAACACACATACCAATAATCTTAATAAAAGTTATTAGTGGAAGTAAATCCCCAGCATCACTTGAACTTATCCTCTTTCACAAGCCCTGTACCTTGGAGTTTGTTCTCCTTCCCCACATCCTCTTCAGAGATGTAGGGCCCGAAAACATTTAAGAGGACAGTTTAATCAAAATTAAAACTAGAGTTTGGGCCCTGGGCTTGCAGTGGTGCCCAGGGATACCCAAGGGAGGTAGGAGCCAGAGCAGGAGCCGCGGTGGGGTTCAGGCCTGCTCTCAATCCACACCCATGCATCCTGCGCAGCCTTGCACACCCCCACTCTCAGCCTGCAGGATGCACCCTGTGTTGAGGACCTGGGCTTTGGGGACCATCCCTGACCTAACCACGGAGGTCTTTTCATGGCGCTGGGCACCAGCATGATGGTGCTCAGTCCCCTGTTGCTCTGTGTGAAGCTGCTCATCAGATGGATTGTGACCCACCACCACTGGGACCAGTGTGCTGGGGAAGAGGGTCCTCTACCCTCCAAACTTCTTCACCTGTGCCAAGGACACTGCAAGTAGACGGGAAAATAGGCTCTTCCAAGGCCTGAGCCTTTTGCTGAGACATCTACCAGCCTCTCCACTGACCTGGGCAGCATGAAGGTTTTTCCTCCAGATGAGATGGAGAAGGTGTCCAACGAGGATAACATGCGGACTTCTCTGAAGAGAGAGGAGAGGAGACCTCCTAGATGATGCTGCTACAGACCATGTTCTGTGTGTCGTCCCACCCCCTGGATGTCATCTCAACAGTTGCTTGGTCCATTTCATGGGGCCAGAGGCCAAGTACAGCAGAGAGTTGAGCTCCATTGGCAATATTTTCAAAGAAGGCTGCTGAGATTCTGTCAGCTTAGTCCCTCACCTCCTGGGAGACTCGGTTTTCCTGTGAGACTGTAACCTGCTGGCCCCTCCCTCAGTCCCCTCCCCATCCACCATCCCTGGTGGATGATCACTCCAGTCAGACTAACCGTCGGGAGCCAACCCAAATTTGTGATGAGGATGCCAGTGAGCATGCTAACTTCTCTCTTCTTGCTGGTGGGTGGATCTCACGGCTGTGAACAACTGTGAGCCATAGGCAGGGCCTCCCCTCTCACTCCACAGGGTTCAAGTCTGGATGCACGGCAGGAAGGACCTGAGGGGGTGGGGCCAGCATTTTTGCAGCACCCCCCTCCCCCACACCTTTCTACCACCAAGTGTCATCAGAATCCTGGTTTGCCCAGAATAACGTGAACTGCCTGAAAAAACACTGCAGCCCCTAAACAATAAGAACCTCCAGTAAAGCACAGGGAACTAATTCAGTATCTTGTAATAAACTATAGTGGAAAACAGTCTGAAAAAGAATACATAGATATAATCAAATCACTTTGCTATACACTTGAAACGTAACATTGTAAATTGACTCTATTTCAAGTTTTTGTTTGTTTGTTTTTAAATACACATACAGACAAATCCACACTGTCTCAGCCTGGCCACCATGGATGAGGTCTGATAATCTCTGAGCACCTGTAAGACCTCCAGCCCAGCTGTCTCCAGGTTCCTCATTTGCCCTGTGCCTGCACAGAAGCAGGGGCTGGGTGGCGGTTAACCTGAGCTCAAGTGGCTTGGCCACCATTACACCTGGGGAAGCGAGTAGGGCTGGGGAACTGGAGCAGAATCCCCTTCAGTTCAGTTTAGTTGCTCAGTCTTGTCCAACTCTTTGCGACCACGTGGACTGCAGCTCGCCAGGCTACCCTGTCCATCACCAACTCCCAGAGCTGCTCAAATTCATGACCATTGAGTTGGCGATGTCATCCAATCATCTCATCCTCCGTCGTCCCCTTCTTCTCCTGCCTTCAATCTTTCCCAGCATCAGGGTCTTTTCCAGTGAGTCAGTTCTTTGCATCAGGTGGCCAAAGTAGTGGAGTTTCAACTTCAGCATCAGTCCTTCCAATGAGTATTCAGGACTGATTTCCTTTAGGATTGACAGGTTTGATTTTCTTGCAGTCCAAGTGACTCTGAAGAGTCTTCTCCAACACCACAGTACAAAAGCATCAATTCTTCAGTGCTCAGCTTTCTTTATGGTTCAACTCTCACATCCATACATGACTACTAGAAAAACCATAGCTTTGACTATACAGACCTTTGTTGGTAAAGTCAAGTCTCTGATTTTTAATATGCTGTCTAGTTTAGTCATAGCTTTTTTTCCAAGGAGCAAGTGTCTTTTAATTTCATGACTGTAGTCACCATCTGNTTGACTATACAGACCTTTGTTGGTAAAGTCAAGTCTCTGATTTTTAATATGCTGTCTAGTTTAGTCATAGCTTTTTTTCCAAGGAGCAAGTGTCTTTTAATTTCATGACTGTAGTCACCATCTGCAGAGATTTTGGAGCCCAAGAAAATAAAGTCACTCACTGTTTCCATTGTTTCCCCATTTATTCGCCCTGGGACCAGATGCCATGATCTTTGTTTTTTGAATGTTGAGTTTTAAGCCAGCTTTTTTCACTCTCCTCTTTCATCCTCATCAAGAGGCTCTTTAGTTCCTCTTTGCTTTCTGCCATAAGGGTGGTGTTCACCAGCATATCTAAGGTTATTAATATTTCTACCGGAAATCTTGATTCCAGCTTGTGCTTCACGTAGCCCAGCATTTTGCATGATGTACCCTGCATAACCTCAGATATGCAGATGATACCACTCTTATGGCAGAAAGTGAAGAAGAACTAAAGAGCCTCTTGATGAAAGTGAANGGAGGAGAAGGGGATGACAGAGGATGAGATGGCTGGATGGCATCACTGACTCGATGAACGTGAGTCTGAGTGAACTCTGGGAGATGGTGATAGACAGGGAGGCCTGGCGTGCTGCGATTCATAGGGTTACGAAGAGTCAGACATGACTAAGCAACTGAACTGAACCCTGTATATAAGTTAAATAAACAAAGTGACAATATACAGTCTTGATGTACTCCTTTCCCAACTTGGAACTAGTCTGTTGTTCCTTTTCTGTTGCTAACTGTTGCTTCTTGACCTGTATACAGATTTCTCAGGAGGCAGGTAAGGTGGTCTGGTATTCCCATCTCTCTCAGAACTTTACACAGTTTGTTGTAATCCACACAGTCAAAGTCTTTAGTGTAGTTAATAAAGCAGATTTTTTTTCTGGAATTCTCTTGCTTTTTCTATGATCCAACAAATTTTGGCAATTTCATCTCTAGTTCTTCTGCCTTTTCTAAATCCAGCTTGAACATCTGGCAGTTCTCTGTTCACATACTGTTGAAGCCTGGCTTGGAGAATTTTAAGCATTACTTTGCTAGCGTGTGAGATGAGTGCAATTGTGCAGTAATCTGAACATTCTTTGACATTGCATTTCTTTGGNTGGCAGTTCTCTGTTCACATACTGTTGAAGCCTGGCTTGGAGAATTTTAAGCATTACTTTGCTAGCGTGTGAGATGAGTGCAATTGTGCAGTAATCTGAACATTCTTTGACATTGCATTTCTTTGGGATTGGAATGAAAAGTGACCTTTTCCAGTCCTGTGGCCACTGCTGAGTTTTCTACTTATTGATGGTAAAAAAAAAAAAAATCTGCCTGCAATGTAGGAGACCCAGGTTTGATCCCTGGGTTGGGAAGACCTCCTGCAGGCAATGGCCACCCATTCCAGTATTCTTACTTGGAGAATTCCCTGAATTGAGGAGCCCAGCAGTCTATAGTCCATGGAGTCACAAAGAGTCAGACACAACTGAATGACTAACACTTTCACTTTCTCCTTATTTGAAGATTTACCAAGTCTGCCTTGCGAGGGGCAGGTCTGGTCAGGCAAAAACTCATGGGATCAGGTGCCATGATCCCATTCAAACCCCTCCAGCCAGCCCTGGCTCTCATCCTACAGCTTGGCTGGGAATGTTGCTCTCCTGCTTTGTAAATAGTGTATGACCCCCTTTCAAGAGCCACCATCATGTCCGGGCTTGTGCTGAAGTTCTGGTCAGATTCTGCCTTCACTTTTCTCAACACTACTTTTCTGATAAGAAAAATGCAGCGCTTTCTGAATGGGACATCATGTGAATGCTCAGAACGTCCTCCAGTCATTGTTTTAATGATGACACCTCACGTGCAGGACTTGGTCTCCCATGCAGCTATGAACACCCAGATATTAGGCAGATCAAGCTCTCTGGTCCTACCCAATTTAAAAGTTCCTAATAAGATTCTGATCTTTTCTCCCTCAAATAACTGTAGTAGTGGTGATTTGGGGGGAAAACATCCTCATACTCTGAAGGGGATCAGAACACGCCAGCCCCAAACTGCCGCCCTGCCATGGGGATGATTTTTAGCTGCAAGTACTTGACAAACAGCAGACGTAGGAAGGGCTCTCTGATCAACCTCATTCTACCTAAAAATAGGACACAGGATTTCCTGTGAGCAAAGTGCCCACCATGCACTAAAAAGAAGAGAACATTCTTCTGTCCAGACATGAAATGTGGATGCCACGATGAAGCTGTGCAAACAAACCTACTAATGTAAACTTATCTCTCATTAACCCCACATACTTCCTAACTTTCCCAAAATTTAGCATCCCCAGCCCAGCCCCTTCGTCATGTATGATCTCCACAGTGAACTGTTCCTTGTTAACGTGGCATAGAAGTTCCCAGGTCTATCGCATTCCTACACCATTTTTCTTCTCTATGAAGGCTTTCAGGCTACATAAAATATTAACATCAAGTAAAATGTGCATGTATTTCTCCTGTTGATCTGTCTCTTGTAGGTTTAATTTGCAGGCCTCTGCACACAATCTATGAGGATAGATGAAAAGTCTTAAGCTTCACTAAAAACCTAAGAGTACCGGAAATTCTGCACACACAATTTTTTTTTAAAACATGGGAAAATATCTTGGCAACATCTTTATCTACACTTGAAATCTCTTCTTTGAATAAAGATAAAGATGGAGAGATTGCTTTGTTCTCAAGCAAAAGATAAATTCTTCACTTGATTTTTAAAATTTGCTTTTAATTAGAGGATAATTGCTTTATAATATTGTGTTGGCTTGTGCCATACAACAACATAAATCAACCACAATTACACATATGTCTCCTCCTTCCTGAACCTCCCCCCACTCTCCACCCCATCCTGCCCCTCTAGGTTGTCACAGAGCACCCGACTGAGCTCCCTCTGCTCAATCAGCAGCTGCCCACTGGCTATCCATTTTACACATGATGGTATATATATGTCAATGCCATCCTCTTCATTCATTCCACCCTTTCCTTCCCCCACTGTGTCCAAAGTCTGTTCTCTATGTCTGCATCTCTATTCCCACCCTACAAATAGGTTCATCAGTACCATTATTCCACATTCTGTATATATGTGTTAATATATATGTGTTAACACATTATATATGTGTTAATGTGTTAATGAAATTTGTTTTTCTCTTCCTGACTTACTTCACTCTATGTAACAGGTTCTGAGTTCATCCATCTCACTGGAACTGACTCATATCATTTTTATGGCTGAGTAATATTCCATTGTAGATATGTGTTGCAACTTCTCATAGGCAAAACAGTCTTTGATATAAGTCACAGAAATATCTTCTTTGACTCACCTCCTAGAGTCATGGAAATTAAAACAAAAATATACAAGTGGGACCTAATTAAACTAAGAGCTTTTGCACAGCAAAGGAAACTATAAACAAGATGAAAACACAACCTTCAGAATGGGAGAAAATAATTGCAAATGAGAAAGGAACGCATTTGAGTAGTTCTGATTAGGTGAATGAAACTAGAATCTATTATACAGAGTGAAGTAAGGCAGAAAGAGAGAAAAATATCACATATTAACGCATATATATATATGGAATCTATAAAGACGGTAGTGATGATCCTATTTGCAGGGCAGCAAAGGAGACACAAACATAACAGACTCTGGTCACAGCAGGGGAGGGAGTGAGAGAAAGAACAGCATTGAAACATACGCATTACCATATGTAAAGCAGAGAGCCAGCAGGAATTTGCTGTATCATGCAGGGAACCCAAACCCAGGGCTCTGTGACAATGCAGCAGGGCAGGTAGGGGTGGGAGGTGGGAGAGAGGCTCAAGAGGGGGGGGATATATGCATTCCTATGGTTGATTCATGCTGATATATGGTAGAAAACAATACAATATTGTAAAGTAATTATCCTCCAAACAGAAATAAAATTAAATTTAGAGAACAATAATTGCAAATGAAACAACTGACAAAGGATTAATCTCCAAAATATACAAGCAACTTATGCAGCTCAATATCAGAAAAACAAACAACCCAACCAAAAAGTGGGAGGAAGACCCAAACAGATACTTCCCCTTGATTGTTGGTTTGTTTTTTTTTTTTCCTCTCTTTTAAAAATTTTTTACTGGAGTATAGTTGCTTTACAACGTTGTCAGTTTCTACTGAACAGCAAAGTGAATCAGCAATACCTATAGATACAACCCTCTGCTTTAGATTTCCTTCCTATTTAGGTCACCACAGATCACTCAGTAGAGTTCCTTGTGCTGTACAATAGATGCTCATTAGTTATCTATTTTACATTATACATAGTAGTATATATATGTCATACTCAATCTCCCAATTCATCCCACCCCAGAAAACACAGATGTAGAGGACAAATGTATGGATCTCTTAATAACTTAACATAGCAGAAAGTTAGCAGCTCCAGAAGCCACAAAATCATCTGTTTCTTGGTAAAAAAAAAAAAGGTACATTGGCCAAAGTTTTAGGTGTTTTTCTTACATGCAGCTAAATGTTCTTCTTTAATGATAAGAAAGCTTATATCTGATCACTTCAAAATATGAACATTCTGGACCAACTCACATAAGAATCAACACAAATTCCTCTTAAATGCTATCTTTCCTTAATTTACCAACCACTTTAAGAAACAGACATTGCTTCAGAACAAATCCTGTCCCAAATTGCAAATAATTCACAGTTTAGTAGGAAAGATGGACACAGTCAAATTGTACCATCTTAAAGTAATGACTTTATTAGAGAAGGAAGGGCTAGAAGTGATGAAATTTCTGGTGCTAATTCTGAAAGGTTTCTCAAGTTGTTTGTAACAGAAGAAACACCAAAAAAGAAGGAGGAGGAAGAGGAAGGGGAGGAGCTGAAGAAATGAGTTTCTAGGTAGAAAGGAGTCTGGGAATGCATTTCAGGGAGAACAAACTTGAGATGTAAAGATGTAAAGTCCCTCCTTAGAGGGCCACCTCCTTAGAGACCACCTTGTCTCTCAAGTCTCAACACATTCTTAATATTTTACCCCTTACTCCTCTGGTTCTAATAATCACTGAGAAACTGTGGCTAGGCCTTCTTGAATCAAACTCAACTTTTCTGCTTTACTGAAAAGATGTTTTGGGGAATGGAAATGAGCTAGGATGAAGAAAATGGTCTCCAAGGCTGGATTTGGCCATTCTCCTAGGTGAGGACTGTAAACAGTTTCTCACCAGAGTGGGTGCAGGACTAGACGTAAGGAAGAGACATCTTTACTTGAGAAATTATCCCTACTGGTGGAGAAGATGGCTGTGGGTCTGTGGGCTGGCAGGAACAGAGACCACAAAAGCGGAGTGATAAAATCCTCACCAAGAGACAAGGAGGATTTTAATACAGCCCACAGAGGAAAGAGGAAGATGCTGAGGTTTCTGCTCCAAGTGCTACAGGATAAAGTGCTGGGGAAAACAAATGTTTTGATAGATGTCTTTTGTTTGTTTGTTTGTTTTTAATACTCTAGTTATTTCTTCTATATCATCTAATGTAGCCCTTCCCCATAAACCCTACAACATATAATAAAACTCTTGATTTGTAGTTACTTTGGAGGGAGGGTTAGGAGATATGCCGCGTGGAAGATGAAAAATTCCCATTTCCACATAATAGAAATAGGATAAGAGAGAACACCTGGGCTTTCCGGGTGGCTCGAGAAGTAAAGAATCCACCTGCCAATGCAGGAGACGTAAGAGAGGCAGGTTCCCTCCCTGTGTCGGGGAGACCCCCTGGAGGAGGAGATGGGAAGCCACTCCAGTATCCTTGCCTGGGGAATACCATGGACAGAGAAGCCTGGAGGGCTGCGGCTCATGGGGTCACAGAGAGTCAGATACGACTGAGCGACGAAGCAGCAGCAGCAAGAGAGACCANAAAAAAAAAAAAGGTACATTGGCCAAAGTTTTAGGTGTTTTTCTTACGTGCAGCTAAATGTTCTTCTTTAATGATAAGAAAGCTTATATCTGATCACTTCAAAATATGAACATTCTGGACCAACTCACATAAGAATCAACACAAATTCCTCTTAAATGCTATCTTTCCTTAATTTACCAACCACTTTAAGAAACAGACATTGCTTCAGAACAAATCCTGTCCCAAATTGCAAATAATTCACAGTTTAGTAGGAAAGATGGACACAGTCAAATTGTACCATCTTAAAGTAATGACTTTATTAGAGAAGGAAGGGCTAGAAGTGATGAAATTTCTGGTGCTAATTCTGAAAGGTTTCTCAAGTTGTTTGTAACAGAAGAAACACCAAAAAAGAAGGAGGAGGAAGAGGAAGGGGAGGAGCTGAAGAAATGAGTTTCTAGGTAGAAAGGAGTCTGGGAATGCATTTCAGGGAGAACAAACTTGAGATGTAAAGATGTAAAGTCCCTCCTTAGAGGGCCACCTCCTTAGAGACCACCTTGTCTCTCAAGTCTCAACACATTCTTAATATTTTACCCCTTACTCCTCTGGTTCTAATAATCACTGAGAAACTGTGGCTAGGCCTTCTTGAATCAAACTCAACTTTTCTGCTTTACTGAAAAGATGTTTTGGGGAATGGAAATGAGCTAGGATGAAGAAAATGGTCTCCAAGGCTGGATTTGGCCATTCTCCTAGGTGAGGACTGTAAACAGTTTCTCACCAGAGTGGGTGCAGGACTAGACGTAAGGAAGAGACATCTTTACTTGAGAAATTATCCCTATTGGTGGAGAAGATGGCTGTGGGTCTGTGGGCTGGCAGGAACAGAGACCACAAAAGCGGAGTGATAAAATCCTCACCAAGAGACAAGGAGGATTTTAATACAGCCCACAGAGGAAAGAGGAAGATGCTGAGGTTTCTGCTCCAAGTGCTACAGGATAAAGTGCTGGGGAAAACAAATGTTTTGATAGATGTCTTTTGTTTGTTTGTTTGTTTTTAATACTCTAGTTATTTCTTCTATATCATCTAATGTAGCCCTTCCCCATAAACCCTACAACATATAATAAAACTCTTGATTTGTAGTTACTTTGGAGGGAGGGTTAGGAGATATGCCGCGTGGAAGATGAAAAATTCCCATTTCCACATAATAGAAATAGGATAAGAGAGAACACCTGGGCTTTCCGGGTGGCTCGAGAAGTAAAGAATCCACCTGCCAATGCAGGAGACGTAAGAGAGGCAGGTTCCTTCCCTGTGTCGGGGAGACCCCCTGGAGGAGGAGATGGGAAGCCACTCCAGTATCCTTGCCTGGGGAATACCATGGACAGAGAAGCCTGGAGGGCTGCGGCTCATGGGGTCACAGAGAGTCAGATACGACTGAGCGACGAAGCAGCAGCAGCAAGAGAGACCACTTCAGAAGAGCTTTAATGGGAGGACAGATCTAAATTCCCGAGAGAAAAAAGAATTATCAAGAAAGGATCCTATATCAAACAAAAGTATTCTTTGAAATTAAAAAAAAAAATTCAATGTGAAAGAAAAAGAACTTTGAACTTCTTAAAAACCACGAACTTAGGTGTTGGGATCAATCTCCTCTAGATTTTAAGAACTAGGAGACTCCAGATAACATGACATGGAGTTAAATTTGTGATCTTTATGTTCACTTTTAATATTCTATGTGTGTCCCTCCTGGCAGCAACGTGATGCCCTTTTAACATAAATATATTGACTTTCGGATGTATTCCTTAGACAACCAATTGCCCCAAAGCAACTACAGGAGTCGATATATGTTTAATATGTGTTCCAGAGAGAAGACCTTCTGCCTTCAGGTAATAGTGATAAAGAAGGAACTGAGCGGTCCCTATCCGTCCTCAAAGGGAAGGTACTTGAAGTTCAAGTTCACAGCTTGTATATTTTTGTATTTTCGGCAGTTAGTCCATTTCCTAGCTCGTAGCTTACAGTAGCAGTTTTAGTTCCTGTGATTATGGAATGCAGCAGGTTCAAAATTTGCAAAGGAGGGCTGCTGCTGCTGCTGCTGCTGCTGCTGCTGCTGCATCGCTTCAGTCATGTCCAACTCTGTGCGACCCCATAGATGGCAGCCCATCAGGCTCCCCCATCCCTGGGATTCTCCAGGCAAGAACACTGGAGTGGGTTGCCATTTCTAGCCTGCAAACCCAGGGAGGAGCTGCTGCTTCATTCTGAGTCTTAAGGTTTCTCCTAGCAGAATTCTCTCCTTTTGTTAAAAAACCCTTTTAAAAAACTTTGTTTTAAATGAAGTATAGTTTATTTACAATGTTATGTTAGCTTCTGGTGGCCCACACAGTAAAGAATCTGCCTGCAATGCAGGTTTGATCTCTGGGTCAGGAAGATCCCCTGGAGAAGGGAATAGCAACCCACTCCAGTATTCTTGCCTGGAAATCCCATGGACAGAGCAGCCTGATGGACTATAGTCTATGGGTTGCAAGGAGTCAGACACTTTGAGTGACAATCACATTAATACAGCATATATATTATACAAATATATGAATATATTATATATTTATATTAATATGTTTATATATAATACATTTTTATTTGTAAATGTATATAATAATTTATAGTACAGCAATATATATCACTATATTATATGATATAAATTATAGTATTTCATACAGATTTGTTATATATAAATATATTAATATAGACATATAATGTATAAGTGTATTAAATTAATATATTGATATTAAGTGTATTTATTTTAATAAAAATAATTATGGTTAATGTATAATAGATTCATGTATTATAGTTACATATCAATACTGTATATAACATACAAATATATATTTATACATAATATATTTTATTCATGAAATATGGAAAATATGTAATATAATTTATATTACATAGCATCTTGTGGAAAAGCCCAAATGAACATCTTGGTCAACACAATATATAATACATATTTGCATATACAGTATGCTAATATATTATATAATTATATATATAAACTAACACTATTACATATAAATTAATATATAATTATATATATTTGAAATAGCTCATCTCACTCTTGTTTATGTAAATTTCAATGCCTGAAATTAATACTATTCTTATTGTAAAAGGCAGTAAGCAGTGAGAAAATTCCTCATCAGGAGACAGCTGAGAGAGATCAGAAAACAGGTTACAGGCAGGCCAGCAATGAAGGGAAAGGACGCTATCTACTGCTCATGCCAGCATTGGCTGGATTCACACCCACCAGTGGCTTCATTAATCTCCCTCATTTCACAGCCCACAGAACCACAATCAGGGCATTCTCAGGTGGACCCACATATTCTTTCTGATGCTTCTCCAAAAGACTGAAGGAAAGGGAAACACCTTCCAAGACACGCTATGCAGCCACCAGCACACTGATAACTAAAATCAGACAAAGATAACACCACCAAAAAAGGCATCACCAATAGAGAAAATTACAGGCCAGTACCGTTGATGAATATAGATGCAAAAATTCTTAACAAGTTGTTGGCAAACCAAATACAACAACACATAAAAGAGATCATACACCATGACCATGTTGAATTTATCTCAGGGTCATAAAGATGTTTCAGTACATGCAAATCAATCAATGTGATACACCACATCAACAGCAAAGAAGATAAGAATCACATGGCCATCTCAATAGATGCAGAAAAACTGTTTAATAAAATTCAACATCCATCCCTGATAAAAAACTGTTACAAAAGTGACTACAGAGGGAACACATCTCAGCATACTAAAAGCTATTTATGACAAACCCACAGCCAATATGATACTTAACAGTGAAAAGCACTTTGCCTTCTTTCTAAATCTAGAACAAGACAAGAACGCCCATTCAACACCATTTCTGTTCAAAATAGTATCGAAAGTTCAGTTCAGTCGCTCAGTTGTGTCCAACTCTGCGACCCCATGAATTGCAGCACACCAGGCCTCCCTGTCCATCACCAACTCCCAGAGTTCACTCAGACTCACACACAGCAATTAGAGAAGAAAGAAAGAAAATGCATCCAAGTTGCAACGAAAGGGGTAAAACTGTCAGATGACTTGAGCCCTAAAGACTCCACACACAAACTAAGAGCTGATAAGCAGACTCTGCAAGGTGGCAGGATCCAAAACCCAACCAACCAAACAAAAAAAGTAAAGGTAAACGGTCTGTCCAATTTTGAACCCCAGCCATATGTCACCAAAGCCCAGTGCTGTGAACCCATGACATTAAACTGCCCTGCCTGGCTTCTTACGTGTGGTTGTAAAAAACAAATGAAGCCTTGGCTCACTCCACTGGAAAGTTGTGAGTGCTTCGGCTAATTTATGACATAGCTGTGCCAGGGAGGAAAAGCATTCTCTCCTCACTGTATTTCCAGAGAGACAGCTGTACAGTGATCTTCATGTGACCTTCCTAGCTCTAGCTCCCTCCTAGGGTTTTAATATATGCTTCCTGGATAAACTGAAAAACAAAGGCATGAATGAATGCCTACATGCAAAGAAAAAAACCTGAATGCTAATATTAGCTTCTGCTAAAGATACCACACATGTCACAATAGGCTTCTCTGCATACCAGGTATTGTGAAGTCATTCAGAGTTCACATGTCCACGAAGACATCAAATGAATTATTTTAAGCTGTCACTTCTGAGACTAAGCTCTGTGCTGACGAAAATAAGTGAGTAAAGCAGTAGCAGTGAAACACGCCCTGGATCCTGACATGGGCTGTGCCTGCGGAACAGAGCAGGAAATTTTAACAGCTGGGAGGAGATACAGCAGGAAGCTAGCTTCAATCCTCTTGACTTCAGCAAAGAGAGGCCAGGAAAACACTAGCAAATCAGCCTTGCAAGGAACAGATAACACCTAATTTAGCCCATCCCAACAATGTCACAGAGGCTTCCCTGGTGGCTCAGATGGGAAAGAATCTGCCTGCAGTGCAGGAGACCCAGATTTGATCCCTGGCTCCAGAAGATCCCCTGGAGAAGGGAATGGCAAGCCACTCCAGTATTCTTGCCTGGAGAATTCCACGGGCAGAGGAGCCTGACAGGCTACAGTCCATGCAATCGCAAAGAGTTGGACGTGACTGAGTTTCATTCCACTCCAACAATGTCACACATGTATATTTTGGTGTGTAAGCCCTAGAGGTTTTCTATAGCATAAATACACAACCAGGGCCCCAGTGCAGCAAAATTCAGTGAAACGGTGTGGCACAGTGATGCTGAGAAAGGCTAAGGTCCTCACCTGTCTGTAGAAACTAGCGTCATTAAGTCTCAAGCAAGCTATAATGAAACAGTCATTTGAGTAACTAAGGATCATGTTAAAAATTAAGGGGATCCCTGGGGGTAGGAGTATCTCAGAGCATTTTGATGCCATCTCTATTTTGATAACATTCTTGCTCTGTCACCTAGAAAAAGTTATCAAGTTACTCTGTATCTCAATTTAGCCAACCATAAAATGAAGATGATCTTCCTTTTTAATCTATAAACCATATAAAATTATCTAATTCCAGTAATAGTCTAGGGGTCATAGGTCAATAATTCCTCAAAGGTATTCCAAAATTCATAATGCTGGGAAAACTTTTTTTCATAAGGCATTTTACAGCAAGAATTTATCTGACATGAACAGATTTAGTGGTGAAAACTGACCTGACATAATCTGAAGCTTTTTATTTATTTAGCCCCATGCTAATGTGATTGATTAAGGACATTGTTCAAGACTCTTTTAGGACTGTTATAAGTATATGGAATATAAGCTGTTTTAATGTTCTAAAAGTAAAAAACAGTTTGAATTTTAAAGTATCAATACATCTGGTCATAGGGATTAATATTCAACAAATATAAATAGCTCTTACAACTCAACATCAAAAAAAAATGGGCACAAGATCTGAATAGATATTTTTGCATAGAGGAAATGCAGATGGCCAACAGGCACATGAAAAGATGCTCAACATCAGTAATCATCAAAGAAATGCACATCTACTCAAAATCACAATGACACATCACCTCACACCTATTAAAATGGCCATGATCAGAAAGAACACAAATAACATATGCTGGAGAGGGTGTGCAGAGAAGGGACTCCTCCTACACTGTTGGTGGGAGTGTAAATTGGTACAGTCACTGTGAAGAACTGTATGGAGGTTTCTCAAAAACTAAAATAGAACTACCATATGACCTAGCAATTCCATTCCTGGGCATCTATCTGAAAAAACAGATAAACAAACACACACATTACCAAAAAGCTGTATGTAGCCCAGCGTTCACAGCAGCATTATTTACAGTTGCCAACATATGGAAACAACTTCAGTGTCCTTCAACAGATGAATGGGTAAAGAAATGGTGTAGCTAGATAGACAGGTAGACAGACAGATGGATACAATGGAATAATACTAACCCATAGAAACAGAAATGTTGCCATTTGTAGCAACATGGATGGACTTCTATGTAGGTAAGTCAGACAGACAAAGAACAAATACTGTATGATGTTATTTATGTGTGGAATCTAAAAAGTACAATACACTAGTGAATATTAAAAAAAGAAGCAGCAGCAGCAGCAGACCCACAGATATAGAGTGCAGACTAGTGGTTACCAGTGAGGAGTGGGGAGGAGTAACGCCTAAATTTATTTTTTTCATGGTTCAAACTGCTTTAACCTTCAATAAGACCAAATCTACAAAATGTAGACCGCAAACATCAATAAAACTTCAAACCAGCTGTTTCATCAGTGGTTAAATTTAGTATTCATAAAATATCCTTGCATTTGAAAATAATTTAGATTCAATTTTTCTCACTTTGCAAGAATGCTCATGCATGCACAGTAATTGAGAAATGAGAGCCCCTTAGAAATTGTATTTGTTCTTGTAGTGAAATGATTTCAAAGCAAAGTAATGAAAATTCTTCCAAATGTTTATAGAAAAAGAGTATGGTTAGTATGAGATGGAAATCCAATTTAACATATTTTATATAAACTAGAACTTATAATAGTCATAATGTTCATGTTGGCCACAAAGAAAAGTGTCAACTCTGTCAATATAAGCTTGAAAGAAGATGATAAATATTGATGTGAAGAGTTCTTCTCTAGGTATGCTCAGCATCAACTAAATCTTTTAGTCTCCTTAACAGTCTGCATTTTTCTGTCCTCAGTTACAGAGATGAGCATCACCAGACATTCACCAGTCAGAAGACACACTCTGGAAAGTGACTGTCATACTAAGTGTCTAGTTAAGCTAACCTGTGGCTCAAAAGAATTCATCACTTGGATTAATAAACTGATTTCAACCCAATCTCAAATAGTAACCAGTGAATGTGGATCTAAGTCTCAGATGGTCTATGCAGAAACACTAGTTCTACGTGCATGAGCAATGGCTCATACAACAACCCTTAGGCACGGAAATAGTATTCATTGCCAAACTGTGGACACTGAAACTCTAAGGGTTCTGCTGACTGATCATTTAATACTCATAATCCTCTATGAATTAACTTCAGTCATTTCCTCCATTTTACAGATACAAAAGCAAGTGCTAAGAGATTCAGAGACATCCCAAGATCAAGCTAGTGACAGATTTGGGATAGGAATCTAGCTTTGCATGTGTCAGGGTCCTATTTCTTCACCATTATTGTTGTGAGAACTCCTTGCTTTTACCACCCAAAACAACAAGCCCAACCGTCTCCTCATTTTCTATCTCCTCCCAGTATGCAAGATGTTAAATATACACATACCCTATAAAACAAAAAGATCTCTCATCTGAAAGAGCCATATCTCACTATGGAACTAAAGGCTTTTCATACGAATCATATCATTCTGAGGTCAAGTCTTATATCTTTTCACCCAAATTCCAAAGAGACACACTCTGAGAGTCTGCAGTCCTAAAAGAGATCAACAGGGTATATCGTGCTCCGTTAAGAAGGCAACATCAGGGACTTCCCTGGAGGTCCAGTTGGCTAAGACTTTGCATTCCCAATGCAAGATGCCTGGGTTCAATCCCTCATCAGGAAATTAGATTCCACAAGCCACAATTAAGAGTTTGTATGCCACAACTAAGACTCAGTGCAGCCAAATAAATAAATAAAAATAGTGTTTATTTCAGTTTATTTATTTCTTTACAGTATTGTATTGGTTTTGCCATACATTGACATGAATCTGCCACAGATGTACACATGTTCCCCATCCTGAACCCCCCTCCCACCTCCCTCCCCATCCCATCTCTCAGGGCCATCCCAGTGCACCAGCCCTGAGCACTCTGTATCACACATTGAACCTGGACTGGCGATTCGTTTCACATGTGCTAATTTACATGTTTCAGTGCCATTCTCCCATATCATCCCACCAAAACCCGGAACAACACTGATGACAGAAATTACAGAAAAAGAAAAAAGGAAGCAATTTCAGTGACAGAGCAGAGACTGCAGGGCAGCACAGCAAAGCCAGTTCAGCCACTGTTGGGCTTCCGCACAGTGATCAGTAACCAGAGAGGAAAGGCACAAGTCCATCTCCACTGAGCCACACGTCACTAAGAACCACCACCTGGGTTTTAGGGTCTTATTTTCCAGCTTTTTCCCTGCTAACATCAGGCAGAGGCTTCTGCCCTTCAGGAATTCATATCTAATTTGCCAATGGGCATTTAGTTTGCTGAGACTAAAGCCAAAGCTCCAATACTTTGCCACCTGATGCGAAGAGCTGACTCATTGGAAAAGACGCTGATGCCAGGCAAGATTGAAGGAGAAGGACAAGGGGACGACAGAGGACGAGATGGTTGGGATCAATGCCTCAATGGACACGAGTTTGAGCAAGCCGGGAGATGGCGAAGGACAGGGAAGCCTGGCGGGCTCAGTTCATGGGGTCACAAAGAGCAGGACACGACCGAGTGACTGAATATCAGCAACAATGGGCTCAACAATACTGATGAGTGGATCTATAGAGACTTAAGATCACCACCTTATTTCATATTCCACAGTCCCCCAAACATCAAGATGTCTCTCCATTTATTCCATGGAGAATTCCCCCAAGGCTGAAATGCACCACTGACCCCTGAGGTAGCCATGCTTCCCTTGAGGCGAAAGTGAAGAAGCCACGTGCTCCAGGGGAGAGTCCATCACATTAATGTGGACATCAGATGGACACGGAATCTCTTCTTGTTCTGCTCATGGCTTTTCCCCACAGCAAACATTTATTCATAAAAGAATAAACGTTTTTAATTCATATTTATATCACGTGGTCTCTAACACCCACTCATGCTCCAGTAATAGCCCCATTCACAGCTGATCTAGTAACAGACGCTGTAGGATCTGTTTTTGTGAGGAAATGAACAATAATAATATAGAAAGGATATGAGAGCCTCATCGTTTTCAAGCTTCCTTTTTCATTTCCATATTAATGATGCATCATAAAACCTGTACAGAAATCTTATTCCTTTCTTTGACACAAAATGATCAAGAAGAAATCTAAGCTTACTCCTTAAAACAAAATAGTTGACTATTTGACTGCTAAAGGAATACAGCTCCCTCAATAACTTCTGTCTTCACAGTAACTATTTTGAAAGAACTCACAGGAGTTTTGGCCCATGTGGGTTCTTTTAACTGAAAAAATATGCTTATATTGAAGTGAGTGGAGACTTCCCTTAACGGTTCCAGACAGTAGAAGGCAAAACTGAATATCATCAAAACTACCCTTGAAATTCCCTTTGGAAATCATCACATTGGATATCAATACATATTTCTCAATACATTCAACACCTTGAATGTGAGACCAGGAAGGAAGTTTTAGAGTGGATGAAACTAAGCTAGATCCAGAGGTAAGCCCAAGAGATCCTCAGAGTTCAAGCTCAGGCTTATCTTGGTAGGAATAGTAATTAGGGGAGAAGGTACAGCTGAGCCAGTGCACCCATCAGAGAGAAGTCCAAGGTGCCAGATGGGAATGCAGAGAGCAGCGGGAGTGCACCATAGCCCCTGGACATATGTTTATAAACGACCAGCTTCTATTCCTGGGAATCCAGACAAGAGTCTTGGTGGGAACCCTGCCAAGAGTATAGGTTAAGCCGTGAGGGTTAAGTGTCAGAACAGGAGAAATTATAATTCCTAGTTCTGAAATCAAGCACATTTGTGTTGGATTCTGGTTCTGCTGCTCATAAGTAATAGCAAATGATCACAATGGTAACACTAACCAGACAAGCCAGCATTCAGAACGATCCAGAAGGATTTTTTAAAAGTATTTATTTGACTGCACCAGGTCTTAGTTAGACACCTGGGGTTGTTTGTTGCAATGCACAGGCTCCTCTCTAGTTGTGGTGTGTGAAGCCTCAGCAGTTGTGGCATGTAGGCTTAACTACCCAGCAGCATGTTGGGTCCTATCTAGTTCCCCAACCAGGGATCAAACCCGCATCCCCTGAACTGGAAGGTGGATTCTTAACCACTGGACCACCAGGGAAGTCCCTATTGAGAAGGACTGAGGATAAATCGACCATACGTACGGCAGAGGGTCAAGTACAGGAACACATCCTGAAAGTGTCAACCTGGGGACTTAGGTAAGGGGCGGGGGTGGCGGGCCCAGGGCTGGCTTCGCAGCTGAGCCTCCTTTGCTGCTACCATTAAATCAAGGGCACCACACGTGGTTTAATGATTTGCTGTCACCATCTCGAAATTCTCAATAATATTTTAACAGTTTGCACTGGGCCCAGGAATTATGTGGTCATTATGTGTTGGCCATTATGGATGCCCAAGACATGCTGAACACTGAAGATATTGCAAGCACCCATGCATGTTGGGATAAGGCTCTCCATTGATTAGGATTGGTTTAGATCTGTTGGAAAACAGTAAAAAAAGAGACAAATTTGACAGAGGAATGGGCCCATCTGTTTAATAACAATGATGACTATATAATTTTATCTCCAGCAATTATGAATGAGAATGTAAATGAGTGCTAATAGTAAGATACAACACAACAGGCGTGAACTGTGACTCTCCTGGTCAAACTGGGAAAAAAGGTCCCCCTCAAAATAAGCCATTCTAGCAACACAGTTTAAAGTTATTCTTCAAGGGCAAAGCTGGAAGTTAATGAGGAAGAGGACTACAAAGCACATGTGTTCATAGAAAATTCAGGTTTATTTTTGGAGGTGGAGGGAAAAAGTATTTATTTTCTGATATTTGAAAGGGTAATCAATCAGAATGAAATTTTGTGTAGCCAAAAACTCTCTTTGAAAAACTGCCCACATGTTGATCACTGCTAAGGTACATGGAGTTCATTTCACTGTTCTCTCTACTCTCATGCATTTGGAAATTTTGTAATAACCATTTGTAAAAGTAAAAAAGAAAACTTAGATGTTTTGGTTGGTATTATATTAATTGAATAAATATTTAAGTCCTTTAGAATATTATTTTATTAATACTCTGCCATAAAATCACTCTGAAAAATAAAAAGTATAACAACTTGATTTGAGAATGATTTGCGTGTCAAATGTTCTCCAATCACCCAAGTAAATAAACAGTGTTGTTGCCAGAATTTCTAAATTGAGGGCTTTAGGGATATGAATCTAATTGGAGAAATAATCAAAAAGTCTGTCTTGAAGATCTGTTTACACAGAAATCACATTATTTTTATTTAGATTTCAAGTTGATTTTGAATGGCTTGGATGGTTGTGATGGTGAGCTTATGGGACATTAAAGCCTCCTGTATTACTCCCAAGAGATGAGACTGTACTGCAGATTCAAAGAAACCCCAAATCACAATGGCTTAAGAATAATTAAGGGTTTGTTTCTGGCTTGTGCTACTGTCTGTTGAGAGTTAACAAGGTGCTCTGCCCCTCTCATTCACTGAAAGATCCAGACCATGGGGACCCCACTATCTTGTAACTGAGACATGTATGTGGTCCCTCTGTCCTGTGTTGGGAGATGGAAGCTGCAAGGTCACACAGCCTCCAAATATAAGTGACATGCCATCTCCACCAGTATCTCAGCTGAAATCTATCTTGTGGTACCATCTGGTAGCGCAGGGAAGAGCAATGCAGGGAAGCAGGTGGAATATCTGGTTAGTATCACTGTCTCCCAAACATACCCTATGGACAACACTGCAAAAAAGTAAGGCTCCTGATTTCTGGGGTCTTAAGTCCTAAGAGTCTGAGCTGAGCGCCTAATGAGAATTAAAATGGCATTGATCAGTTTGGGACATATTTGTTCGCCAATGAATAATGAAAAGAAGACTTCAGGGTGAAATTTTAACCTTGTAAATCAGCAAATAGTGTTTTACTTTCATATAAGAGGCATGATTAATCAAATGAATGTTAATAGAATTCATGCAAACCAGCAGAGCTGATTTTTGTAACTGCCAACACTTTCCTAGCCATTGCCACAGACAACAGTCATGTTTATTGTCACATCAGTGACGGCTTTTGCTACCTTTTGCATGTATGCGTGCTCAGTCACTATCAAGTCCAGCCTTTGCAACCCCCCATGTGCTTAGCCAGCCAGGCTCCTCTGTCTATGGGATTTCCCAGGCGAGGATACTGAAGTGGGTTGCCATTTCCTTCTCCCAGGGATCGAACACACGTCTTCTGACCCCAGGATTGAGCCAGAAGATGACCCAGGCATCTTCCGCATTGGCAGGTGGACTCTTTACCACTGAGCCACCCGGGAAGCCTTAGTTACCTTTGCCTGCACAGCTAACTACCAGCCTGGCTCAGCTGGGTGGTTTCACATGGGGTCTTTCCCTGCGGTTAGATGGTGGCAAGAGTTAGCATCATCTGAAGGCATCTTTTCTCCCAGGTTCACTACTTCTGCAGAATACTGGGATCAGGTGGTGACTGCTTGGCCATCTCTTTCTTTTCATGCCTCTTCACAAGGTGAATCCAGGGTCCACATAGTCTGTAATCTTAGGATAATGGGGCCTCTGCGCGGCAGACAGCTTCTTCTAGAGTAAGCATTTCAAAACGCCCAGACTGCAACATTTCTTAGCACCTCTGCTTGCAAGCCCCAGTGTCACTGCACGGCACCCCACTGGTTAAAGGTGCAAGAGAGGGCCAGCTGAGCTCAAGAGAGGAAGGAAGGCAGAAGTGTGAGGACTGAGAGGCTTGATTCACTGGGGGCCATGTTGAGAGACGAGCTATCATTCACCAGACCTTTTAACTAATCGGATCCTAACTTCCCATATTCTAAATAGTTCATTTTCAAATGCAAGTCCACATCTGAAAGCTTTATATTAGTCAAGTTTGTTTTTCCACATTTTTGTCCTTATCCTTTAAGGAAACTGAATGGCCGTGACAATTTGAAAATACAAGAACTGGTATCAGGTTCCCTGATCTCAAAATTTAAAATGCTAGGATGTCAACTTTAGTTAAAAATATCACTTTGCTATTCTGGCCAGATAATCAAATATCTGAATGCANTCAAAAATAAGGTGTGCATAGGTGCATGGGCTTATTTCTGGACTTTCTGTCTTTGGATAGAAAGTTCCATTGGTCTATATTTCTGTTTTTGTGCCAGCACCATACTGTCTTATGGACTGTAGCTTTGTACTATAATCTGAAGTCAGGAAGGTTGATTCCTCCAACTCCATTCTTCTTTTTCAAGACTGTTTTGGCTGTTTAGAGTCTCTTTTGTTTCCATATGAATTGTGAAAATTCTTGTTCTAGTTTGGTGAAAAATGCATTTAGTAATCTGATAGGGATCACACTGAGTCTGTAGATTGCATTTGGTAGTGTAGTCATTTTCGCCAATACTGATTATTCCTACCCAGGAACATGGAATATCTCTCCATCTGTTTGTCATCTTTGACTTCTTTCATTAGTGTCTTATAATTTTTTGTATACAGTTCTTTTGTCTCCCTAGGTAAGCTTATTTCTAGATATTTCATTCCTTTTGTTGCAGTGGTGAATGGGATTGATTCCTTAATTTGTCTTTCTGATTTTTCATTCTTAGTGTATAGAAATTCAAGTGATTTCTGTGTGCTGATTTTGTATCCTTCAAGTTTGCAAAATTCTCTGATTAGCTCTAGTAATTTTCTGATACTATCTTTAGGGTTTTCTATGTACAGTATCATGTTATCTGCAAACAGCGACAGATTTACATCTTTTTTTGATACGGATTCCTTTTATTTATTTTTCTTCTCTGATTGCTATAGCTAGGACTTCCAGAACTATGCTGAATAATAGTGGTGAAAGTGGACACCCAAGTCTTGTTCCTGGTCTTAGGGGGCATGCTTTCAGTTTCTTACCATTGAGAATAATGTTTGCTCTAGGCTTATCATATATGCCCTTTATTGTGTTGAGGTAGGTTCCTTCTATGCCCACTATTGAAGAGTTTTAATCACATATGAGTGCTGCATTTTGTCCAAGACAGTTTCTGCATCTATTGAGATGATCATAGGCTTTTTAAGTTTCAATTTGTTAATATAGTGTATCACATTGATTGATTTGCATATATTGAAGAATCCTTGCATTCCTGGATTAACTCCAATTTGATCATAGTGTATGAGCTTTTTGATGCATTGCTGAATTCTGTTTGCTAAAATTCTGCTGAGGATTTTTACATCTATGTTCATCAGTGATACTGGCCTGTGGTAGTTTTCTTCCTTTGTGTTGTCTTTGTCTGGTTTTGGTATTAGGGTGATGGTGGCCTCATAGAATGAGTTTGAAAGTGTTCCTTCCTCTGCAATTTTTTGAAAAAGTTTTAGGATAGGCATTAGCTCTTCTCTAAATGTTTGATAGAATTCTCCTGTAAAACCATCTGGTCCTGGCCTTTTGTTTTCTCGAGATTTTTGATCACAGCTTCAATTTCAGTGTGTGTAATTGGATTGTTCATAATTTCTATTTCCTCCTAGTTCACTCTTGGAAGACTGAACTTCTCTAAGAATATGTCCATTTCTTCCAGGTTATCCATTTTACACCATATAGTTGTTCATAGTAGTCTCTTATAATCCTTCATATTTCTTCATTGTCTGTTGTAACCTCTCCTTTTTCATTTCTAATTTTGTTGATTTCTTTTCTTTTTTTTTCTTGATAAGTCTGGCTAAAGACCTGTCAATATTGTTTATCTTCTCAAAGAACCAGCTTTTAGTTTTATTAAGCTTTACTATCGTTTCTTTCATTTCTTTTTCATTTATTTCTGCTCAGATACTTATGCTTGCTTTCTTTGTACTAACTTTGGGGGTTTTTTTGTGTGTGTTTGTTTTTCTTTTTCCAGTTGTTTTAGGTATAAAGTTATGTTGTTTATTCAATGTTTTTCTTGTTTCTTGGGGTAGGACTGTATTTCTATAAACTTCCCTCTTAGAACTGCTTTCACTGCATCCCATAGGTTTTGAGTTGTTGTGTTTTCACTGTCATTTGCTTCTAGAAATCTTTTGATTTCCTTTTTGATTTCTTCAGCAACCTGTTGGTTATTTAGAAATGTGTTGTTTAATCTCCATGTGTTTTTGTTTCTGATATTTTTTTTCTTGTAATTGATATTTAATCTCATAGTGTTGTGGTCAGAGAAGATGCTTGATACGATTTCAATTTTCTTAAATTTACTGAGGTTTGATCTGTGACCCAAGATATGGTCTATCCTGGAGAATGTTCCATGTGCCCTTGAGAAGAAGCTGTATTCTTCTGCATTTGGATGGAATGTTTTGAAGATATCAACGAAATTCATCTCATCTAATGCATCATTTAAGACTTGTGTTTCCTTATGATTTTCTGTTTTGATGATCTATTGATTGCTGTGAGTAGGGTGTTGAAGTTTCCTACTATTATTGTGTCACTGTCAATTTCTTTTATGTCTGTTAGTGTTTGTCTTATGTATTGAGGTGCTCCTATGTTGGATGCATAGATATTTACAATTGTCATGTCTTCCTCTTGGATGGATCCCTTGATCATTATGTAGTGTCCTTCTTTACCTCTTGTAATATTCTTTAAGGTTTATTTTGTCTGATATGAGGATTGCTACCCCATNATACTGGCCTGTGGTAGTTTTCTTCCTTTGTGTTGTCTTTGTCTGGTTTTGGTATTAGGGTGATGGTGGCCTCATAGAATGAGTTTGAAAGTGTTCCTTCCTCTGCAATTTTTTGAAAAAGTTTTAGGATAGGCATTAGCTCTTCTCTAAATGTTTGATAGAATTCTCCTGTAAAACCATCTGGTCCTGGCCTTTTGTTTTCTCGAGATTTTTGATCACAGCTTCAATTTCAGTGTGTGTAATTGGATTGTTCATAATTTCTATTTCCTCCTAGTTCACTCTTGGAAGACTGAACTTCTCTAAGAATATGTCCATTTCTTCCAGGTTATCCATTTTACACCATATAGTTGTTCATAGTAGTCTCTTATAATCCTTCATATTTCTTCATTGTCTGTTGTAACCTCTCCTTTTTCATTTCTAATTTTGTTGATTTCTTTTCTTTTTTTTTCTTGATAAGTCTGGCTAAAGACCTGTCAATATTGTTTATCTTCTCAAAGAACCAGCTTTTAGTTTTATTAAGCTTTACTATTGTTTCTTTCATTTCCTTTTCATTTATTTCTGCTCAGATACTTATGCTTGCTTTCTTTGTACTAACTTTGGGGGTTTTTTTGTGTGTGTTTGTTTTTCTTTTTCCAGTTGTTTTAGGTATAAAGTTATGTTGTTTATTCAATGTTTTTCTTGTTTCTTGGGGTAGGACTGTATTTCTATAAACTTCCCTCTTAGAACTGCTTTCACTGCATCCCATAGGTTTTGAGTTGTTGTGTTTTCACTGTCATTTGTTTCTAGAAATCTTTTGATTTCCTTTTTGATTTCTTCAGCAACCTGTTGGTTATTTAGAAATGTGTTGTTTAATCTCCATGTGTTTTTGTTTCTGATATTTTTTTTCTTGTAATTGATATTTAATCTCATAGTGTTGTGGTCAGAGAAGATGCTTGATACGATTTCAATTTTCTTAAATTTACTGAGGTTTGATCTGTGACCCAAGATATGGTCTATCCTGGAGAATGTTCCATGTGCCCTTGAGAAGAAGCTGTATTCTTCTGCATTTGGATGGAATGTTTTGAAGATATCAACGAAATTCATCTCATCTAATGCATCATTTAAGACTTGTGTTTCCTTATGATTTTCTGTTTTGATGATCTATTGATTGCTGTGAGTGGGGTGTTAAAGTTTCCTACTATTATTGTGTCACTGTCAATTTCTTTTATGTCTGTTAGTGTTTGTCTTATGTATTGAGGTGCTCCTATGTTGGATGCATAGATATTTACAATTGTCATGTCTTCCTCTTGGATGGATCCCTTGATCATTATGTAGTGTCCTTCTTTACCTCTTGTAATATTCTTTAAGGTTTATTTTGTCTGATATGAGGATTGCTACCCCATCTTTCTTTTGCTTCCCATTTGCATGGAATATATTTTTCCATCCTCTCACTTTCAGTCTATATGTGTCTTTAGATCTGAAGTGAGTTTCTTGTAGACAGCATATATATGGGTCTTGTTTTTGTATCCATTCAGACAGTTGGTGTCTTTTGGTTGGAGCATTTAATCCATTTATGTTAGAGTAATTATTCATATACATGTTCCTATTGCCATTTTCCTAATTGTTTGAGGTTGATTTGGTAGATCTTTTTTTCTTTTCTTGTATTTCTTGACTACATAAGTCCTTTTAACATTTGTTGTAAAGCTGGTTTGGTGTAACTGAATTCTCTTAACTTTTGCTTGTTTGAAAAGCTTTTTATTTCCCCATCAGTTCTGAGTGAAATCCTTGCTGGGTACAGAAATCTTGGTTGTAGATTTTTCCCTTTCAGTACTTCCCTTCAGTATATCCTGCCATTCCCTTCAGGCCTGCAGAGTTTCTGCTGAAAGATCAACTGTTAAACATATGGGGTTTCCCTTGTATGTTACTTGCTGCTTTTCTTTTGCTGCTTTTAATATTCTTTCTTTGTGTTTAGTCTTAGTTTGATTAGTATGTGTCTTGGTGTGTTTCTCCTTGGGTTTACCCTCAATGGGACTTTTTGTGCCTCTTGGACTTGACTGACTATTTCCTTTCCCATGTTGGGGAAATTTCAACTATAATCTCTTCAAAAACCTTCTCATACCCTTTCTTTTTCTCTTCTTCTTCTGGGACCCCTGTAATTCGAATGTTGGTAGTTTGATATTGTCCTAGAGGTCCCTGAGACTATCTTCAGTTCTTTTTATTCTGCACTTTATTTTGCTCTTCAGAAGTTATTTCCACCATTTTATCTTCCAGCTCACTGTATTCTTCAGCTATTCTGCTAATGATTCCTTCTAGAGTATTTTTAATTCCAGTAATTGTGTTGTTTGTTTCTGTATGTTTATTCTTTAAATCTTCTAGGTCTTTGTTACTTGACTCTTGCATAGTCTCCATTTTGTTTTCAAAGGTTTTTGATCATCGTTACTATCATTATTTTNGATTGCTACCCCATCTTTCTTTTGCTTCCCATTTGCATGGAATATATTTTTCCATCCTCTCACTTTCAGTCTATATGTGTCTTTAGATCTGAAGTGAGTTTCTTGTAGACAGCATATATATGGGTCTTGTTTTTGTATCCATTCAGACAGTTGGTGTCTTTTGGTTGGAGCATTTAATCCATTTATGTTAGAGTAATTATTCATATACATGTTCCTATTGCCATTTTCCTAATTGTTTGAGGTTGATTTGGTAGATCTTTTTTTCTTTTCTTGTATTTCTTGACTACATAAGTCCTTTTAACATTTGTTGTAAAGCTGGTTTGGTGTAACTGAATTCTCTTAACTTTTGCTTGTTTGAAAAGCTTTTTATTTCCCCATCAGTTCTGAGTGAAATCCTTGCTGGGTACAGAAATCTTGGTTGTAGATTTTTCCCTTTCAGTACTTCCCTTCAGTATATCCTGCCATTCCCTTCTGGCCTGCAGAGTTTCTGCTGAAAGATCAACTGTTAAACATATGGGGTTTCCCTTGTATGTTACTTGCTGCTTTTCTTTTGCTGCTTTTAATATTCTTTCTTTGTGTTTAGTCTTAGTTTGATTAGTATGTGTCTTGGTGTGTTTCTCCTTGGGTTTACCCTCAATGGGACTTTTTGTGCCTCTTGGACTTGACTGACTATTTCCTTTCCCATGTTGGGGAAATTTCAACTATAATCTCTTCAAAAACCTTCTCATACCCTTTCTTTTTCTCTTCTTCTTCTGGGACCCCTGTAATTCGAATGTTGGTAGTTTGATATTGTCCTAGAGGTCCCTGAGACTATCTTCAGTTCTTTTTATTCTGCACTTTATTTTGCTCTTCAGAAGTTATTTCCACCATTTTATCTTCCAGCTCACTGTATTCTTCAGCTATTCTGCTAATGATTCCTTCTAGAGTATTTTTAATTCCAGTAATTGTGTTGTTTGTTTCTGTATGTTTATTCTTTAAATCTTCTAGGTCTTTGTTACTTGACTCTTGCATAGTCTCCATTTTGTTTTCAAAGGTTTTTGATCATCGTTACTATCATTATTTTAAATTCTTTTCCAGGTAGTTTCCCTATTTCCTCTTCATTTATTTGGACTTCTGTGTTTCTAGTTTGTTACTTCATTTGTGTAATATTTCTCTGCCTTTTCATTATTTTTTTTTTAACTTATTGTGTTTGAGGTCTCCTTTTCTCAGGCTTTAGGGTCGAATTCTTTCTTCCTTTTGACTTCTGCCCTCCTAAGCTTGGTCTGGTGGTTTATTTAAGCGTGTACAGGGTGAGATTTGTGCTGAGTTTGTTTGCTTGTTTTTCCTCTGTTGGGCACGGCTGAGTGAGGTGGTAATCCTGTCTGCTAAAGACTGGGTTCGTATTTTTATTTTAATTGTTTAGATGATGCATTCTGCACAGGGTTCTACTGGTGGTTAGGTGATGCAAGTCTTGTATTCAAGTGGTTTCCTTTGTGTGAGTTCTCACTGTTTTTTCTCCCCAGGGTTAGTTCTCTGGTAGTCTATGGTCTTGGAGTCAGTGTTCCCACTCCAAAGGCTCAGGGCTTGATCTCAGGTCAGGAAAAAAGATTCCACAAGTGGTTTGTTATGTTATTAAGTGATACTAAAACAAATATCCAAAAATGAGAAACTAAAGATGAACACCAGAGAAATGGCAGTTACAAAATCAGGTAAATAATAATTAAAATAATGGAATATACACAACTACATATGTACACCCAGGAGCAAAGTGAAAACCGTCCAACAAAAATGAAGTACAGAAACTGATCCAACTAACAAAGTAAATAAAAAATTATATTTATAAGTTAAAAACAAAACTAATTAAAGCACAAACTGGAAAACAAAACTAAAGCAAGGTGCCAAGTGGGGAGTAAAGCAATGAAAACCAAACTAACAAATATGTTGAGAGGAAAGGACAGAAAGGAAAGAAAGAAAGAATAGATATGCAAAGTTAAAGAGAGCTACATGAAGATTTATATACATTAAAGATTAACTGCAATGGGAAAAGAACAGTAGGAAAGGGAAAGAAAGGAATAAACACAGAAAAAAATATGATGGGTTTAAACAATTAAAATTATAGGGAAAAAAATGGAAGGAGCGAGACAACAGGAAAAACAAAAGCAAAACTCCATAGAACTGCAAAAGTCCAACATATAGGAAGAGATATGTCTCTGCTTTGAAATATGCCATCTAGGTTATCACAACTTTTCTTACAAGGAGCAAGTGAGTTTTAATTTCATGGCTGCAGTCATTATCTACAGTTATTTCAGAGCTAAAAACATAGTTTCTAACTATTTTCATTGCTTCCGCATGTATTTGCCATGAACAATGGGACCAGATGCCATGATATTCATTTTTTGAGTTGAGTTTTAAGCCAGCTTTTTCACTCTCCTCTCTCACTTTCATCAAGAGGCTCTTTAATTCTTCTTTCCCTTCTGCCATAAGGATGATGCCATTTGCATATCTGAGGTTACTGATACTTCTCCTGGCAGACTTGATTCCAGCTTATTCTTCATCCAGCCCAGCATTTCACATGATGTACTCTGCATATAAGTTAAATAAAGTGGGTGACAACATATAGCCTTGATGTACTCTTTTCCCAATTTGGAACCAGTTTGTTGTTCCATGTCCAGCTCTAACTGTTGCTTCTTGACCTGCATGCAGATTTCTCAGGAGGCAGGTAAGATAGTCTGGCATTCCCATCTCTTGAAGAATTTTCCATAGTTTGTCGTGATCCACACAGTCAAAGGTTTGGCGTAATCAGGAAAGCAGAAGTAGNCTACATATGTACACCCAGGAGCAAAGTGAAAACCGTCCAACAAAAATGAAGTACAGAAACTGATCCAACTAACAAAGTAAATAAAAAATTATATTTATAAGTTAAAAACAAAACTAATTAAAGCACAAACTGGAAAACAAAACTAAAGCAAGGTGCCAAGTGGGGAGTAAAGCAATGAAAACCAAACTAACAAATATGTTGAGAGGAAAGAAAGAAAGAATAGATATGCAAAGTTAAAGAGAGCTACATGAAGATTTATATACATTAAAGATTAACTGCAATGGGAAAAGAACAGTAGGAAAGGGAAAGAAAGGAATAAACACAGAAAAAAATATGATGGGTTTAAACAATTAAAATTATAGGGAAAAAAATGGAAGGAGCGAGACAACAGGAAAAACAAAAGCAAAACTCCATAGAACTGCAAAAGTCCAACATATAGGAAGAGATATGTCTCTGCTTTGAAATATGCCATCTAGGTTATCACAACTTTTCTTACAAGGAGCAAGTGAGTTTTAATTTCATGGCTGCAGTCATTATCTACAGTTATTTCAGAGCTAAAAACATAGTTTCTAACTATTTTCATTGCTTCCGCATGTATTTGCCATGAACAATGGGACCAGATGCCATGATATTCATTTTTTGAGTTGAGTTTTAAGCCAGCTTTTTCACTCTCCTCTCTCACTTTCATCAAGAGGCTCTTTAATTCTTCTTTCCCTTCTGCCATAAGGATGATGCCATTTGCATATCTGAGGTTACTGATACTTCTCCTGGCAGACTTGATTCCAGCTTATTCTTCATCCAGCCCAGCATTTCACATGATGTACTCTGCATATAAGTTAAATAAAGTGGGTGACAACATATAGCCTTGATGTACTCTTTTCCCAATTTGGAACCAGTTTGTTGTTCCATGTCCAGCTCTAACTGTTGCTTCTTGACCTGCATGCAGATTTCTCAGGAGGCAGGTAAGATAGTCTGGCATTCCCATCTCTTGAAGAATTTTCCATAGTTTGTCGTGATCCACACAGTCAAAGGTTTGGCGTAATCAGGAAAGCAGAAGTAGATGTTGTTTGGGGATTCTCTTGCTTTTTTGATGATCCAGTGATGTTGGCAATTTGATCTCTGTCCTCTGTCTTTTCTATTTCCAGATTGAATATCTGGAAGTTCATGGTTTCCTGTATGCTAAAGCCTGGCATGGAGAATTTTAAGCATTACTAGCATGTAAGATGAGTGCAATTGTGCAGTAGTTTGACCATTCTTTGGCATTGCCTTTCTTTGGGATTGGAATGAAAATTGACCTTTTTCAGTCCTGTGGTCACTGCTGTTTTCCAAATTTGTTGAGTGCAGCACTTTCACAGCATCATCTTTCAGGATTTGAAATAGCTCCACTGGAATTCCATCACCTCCACTAGCTTTGTTCGTAGTGATGCTTTCTAAGGCCCACTTGACTTCACATTCCAAGATGTCTGGCTCTAGGTGAGTGATCACACCATCGTGATTATCTGGGTCATGAAGATCTTTTTTGTATAGTTATTCTGTGTATTATTGCCACCTTTTCCTAATATCTTCTGCTTCATTTAGGTCCATACCATTTGTGTCCTTTATTGAGCCCATCTTTGCATGAAACGTTCCCTTGGTATCTCTAAGTTTCTTGAAGAGTTCTCTAGTCTTTCCTATTCTGTTGTTTTCCTCTATTTCTTTGCAGTGATCGCTGAGGAAGGCTTTCTTATCTCTTCCTGCTGGTCTTTGGAATTCGGCATTCAGATGCTTATGTCTTTCCTGTTCACCTTTGCTTTTTGCTTCTCTTCTTTTCACAGNGAGAAACCTATATGCAGGTCAGGAAGCAACAGTTAGAACTGGACATGGAACAACAGACTGGTTCCAAATAGGAAAAGGAGTACGTCAAGGCTGTATATTGTCACCCTTTTTATTTAACTTATATGCAGAGTATATCATGAGAAATGCTGGGCTGGAAGAAGCCCAAGCTGGAATCAAGATATATGAAGAAATATCAATAACCTCAGATATGCAGATGACACCACCCTTATGGCAAAAAGTGAAGAAGAGCTAAAGAGCCTGTTGATGAAAGTGAAAGAGGAGAGTAAAAAGTTGGCTTAAAGCGCAACATTCAGAAAATAAAGATCATGGCATCTGGTCCCATCACTTCATGTGAAATAGATGGGGAAACAGTGGGATCAATGTCAGACTTTATTTTGGGGGGCTCCAAAATCGCTGCAGATGGTGATTTCAGCCATAAAATGAGAAGACGCTTACTCCTTGGAAGAAAAGTTATGACCAACCTAGATAGCATATTCAAAAGCAGAGACATTACTTTTCTAACAAAAGTCCGTCTAGTCAAGGTGAAAGTGAAGGTGAAGTCGCTCAGTCGTGTCCGTCTCTTTGCGACCCCGTGCACTGTAACTCTAGGCTTCTCTGTCCATGGGACTCTCCAGGCAAGAATACTGAAGTGGATCGCCATTTCCTTCTCCAGGGGATCTTCCTGACCTAGGGATCGAATCTGGGTCTCCCACATTGGAGGCAGACGCTTTAACCTCTGAGCTACCAGGAAAGCCNCCAGGGGATCTTCCTGACCTAGGGATCGAATCTGGGTCTCCCACATTGGAGGCAGACGCTTTAACCTCTGAGCTACCAGGAAAGCCTCCGTCTAGTCAAGGCTATGGTTTTTCCTGTGGTCATGTATGGATGTGAGAGTTGGACTGTGAAGAAGGCTGAGCGCCCAAGAATTGATGCTTTTGAAGTGTGGTGTTGGAGAAGACTCTTGCGAGTCCCTTGGACTACAAGGAGATACAACCAGTCCATTCTGAAGGAGATCAGCCCTGGGCTTTCTTTGGAAGGAATGATGCTAAAGCTGAAACTCCAGTACTTTGGCCACCTCATGTGAAGAGCTGACTCATTTGAAAAGACTCTGATGCTGGGAGGGACTGGGGGCAGGAGGAAAAGGGGACGACTGAGGATGAGATGGCTGGATGGCATCACCGACTCGATGGACATGAGTTTGAGTGAACTCTGGGAGTTGGTGATGGACAGGGAGGCCTGGTGTGCTGCGATGATTCATGGGGTCGAAATGAGTTGGACACGACTGAGTGACTGAACTGACTGACTGATAGTTCCCATAATTAGTACATCTTAGAGTCTATCCTGAATATTTATTGGAAGGACTAGAGCTGAAACTGAAGGATCACGTGATGTGAAGAGCTGATTCACTAGAACAGATCCTCATGCTGGGGAAAGAGAAGGCAGGAGCATAAGGCAGTGACAGAGGATGAAATGTTTGGATGGCATCATCTACTTGAGTTTGAGCAAATTCCAGGAGATGGTGAGGACAGAGAAGCCTGGCGTGCTGCAGTCCACGGGGTCACAAAGAGTCGGACACAACGGAGTGATGGAGCAACAACAAAAAGTCTATCTGAACTAAGTCTGTCCCATTTCTTCTAAAACATAGTCTCCTCAACAAGAATAATTATATGAACATTAAAGTCAAGATATCTGGAGCCAAGTCTCAGCTTGTACCAGTTGTTTAACTTTTACAAGTTACCCACCTGCTCTCTGTCTTGACTTTCTCTTCTGTGAACCCAGAATAATCATTTTTGTGCCACAGGCTTCCCGTGAGGGTCACATATGATAATAGTTGTGAAGCACTTTGTATAGTAAAGAACTATGAAAATATAAAGCATCCATTCAACAAGCAGAAAATAAGACTTTGCTATCTGTTTCTGTCTGAAGCAAAACTGGTGTACAAACACCTAAGTTAATAAATGAGGCCATGGGAAAGTTGCTTATTCTTTTTTAAATTAAAAAAAATTAATTGGAAGATAATTGCTGTATAATGGTGTATTAGTTTCTACTATACGGCAGTGTGAATCAGCTCTATGTATATCCCCTCCCTCTTGGGCTTTCCTCACAGCCCCCCATCCCACCCCTCTAGATCATCACAGAGCACCGAGCTGAGCTCCCTGTGGCACACAGCAGCTTCCCACAGGCCAGTGTGTTCATGACAATTCTACCCTCTCAGTTCAGTTATGCTTGTTATAAAAAGACCCTTTATCTTACAAGATGACCACACCATTGCTGGTCAACCTGGGCTCGCAGAAATGACCCAAGCTCACCATAGAGGAGCTCATGCAGCAACCATTCTCATCACCACTTCCTCTGCTTCCTTCTGCCCTGGAGGCTAGCAAAGCCACCAACTCACTCTGAGTAATTCTTGTCATCAGTACTGGCCCAGGAGACGTGACCGCGATTCTGCTGTGGGCAGGGTGATACGGGAGTTCTGGGAAACCTTTTGCTTTTCTGACAAAAGGGGACAGATAAGGCTTACGCTTCCCGCATCACTCTTCTTTCCACTACATGCAGACATGCTACCTGGGAGCTGTGGCAACCATTTTGTAACCAAGAAGAAAAGGCTGAACCACTGTCTTTGATCTTGTTAAGCAGCTGCACCATGACTTACGGCCACTGTGATGTGCTCAGTCGCTCAGTGTGGCCTTCTCTGTGACCCAGCGGACTGTAGCCCTCCAGGCTCCTCTGTCCATGGAAATGTCCAGGCAAGGATACTGGAGTGGATTGCCGTTTTCTCCTCCATTCCGGGTACTACTTTTGCCTAAACCCTCCTTATGGTGTTGACAATAATCATGTTTGTCTGCTAACTGCAAGGTGTAATGCTATTAGCTCATTCAGATGAAGAGTCAAATTATAAGATTTTAATTCTGCAGAAGTTTGTGGATGTTTCAGGCAGAGAGAACAAATAGAGGCATGAAGATGTGAAAGTGATTGATACACTTGAAAAATGATCAATAGATCAATACAGTATAGCCAACTCCTGCTTCCACCATCTCTGTATTCCATCTGCTTCTCAGGACCGCCGTGTGATTCTGGGCTGGTCTTTGCTGATTACGACAGCTGCCCTGCCGCTCTGCAACGGCGAGCCTGCAGCGCTGGCTGCTGCCGTGTCCTGCCTGCTGTGGTCAGCTTCCCTCTGCACCCGCCTCTCTCTGGGCACAGGGCTGGGACCAGTTCTCAGGCCCTTTCAGTCTCTCCTGGCCCACTGAGGTTCATGAGATCAGACCGAAGAGCAAGTGTGAGAGAAGCATCTCTGTTTTCAACTTAGATGGAAGGAGAACCTCAAGGAGGAGCTAGAAGTTAAACCAAAATCTTCATTATATTTCCTCAGGGAGAAGTAACTGCAATGATCTTACCATTGAAGGACCATGTGCATTCTCTGATGCTCACTTTCCTAACTGTGAAATGAGGTCTCCATGCTGCCTTCCCATCTAGCCCCAAATCCACTCAATTAAATGATTCTAATATATTCACCTTTGGAGTATATAATTACCTATTATAGTGGCAACACCGACTTTCCATAAAAAGATCTGATTCCTTTCAATACTATGAGCTTAAACTTCTCAAATCTCAGCCAACTAGATAAGGTTCATAATCTAAAATAAATTTTTGCCTGGATATTTTAACAGAGTCCATCTTCTCTACACGTTTAGGAACAAGCTGTCAGCTCATTTTCCAGCCCAACAGTTTGGGCTTCAGTGAAGTCCCTTTATGTCTCTTTAAACAATAGATTTCAGAATTCACCATGAGACTAATTTTGGAAGTATCATGTCTTAAGAAGACAATTCATCATTGTTTAAAGTCACAATATGGGTTTCTAAAATTGTAACAATGAATTTTATATTTATCACAATACTGATCTGTGAATTTTTTGATTGAGATATAAGTGATACATAACATTAAGTTTAAGGTCTATAGCATGTTGATTTGATACATTTATATACTGCCATATGATGATAACTGTAGTGTAACACCTTTGTCAGATTACACAGTTACCTTTTCTTTTTTGTGGTTAGAACAATTAAGATCTAGTCTATGAGCAACTTTGAAGTTTATTACAGAGTGTTATCAACTGTGATCACTATGCTGTGTATTAGATATCTGAAACTTTTTTATCTACTAGTTGCAAATTGGTATCCTTAAACAATGCCTTCCTCCCCCCAGCTCTTGCTAACCACCATTCTAGTCTCTATTATTATGATCTTGACTTTTTAAAATATTTATTCATTTTGCTGTACCAAGGTTCCAGCTACAGCATGTGGGATCTTTGATCCTTGTCTCAACATGCAGGATTTTTAGTTGTGGCATGCGAACTTCTAGTTGGGGCATGTGGGATCTAGTTCCCCAACCAGGGACTGAACCTGGGCCTCTACATTGGGAGCACAGAGTCCTAGCCACTGGACCACCACTGGATACATTAGTATAATGTCTTCCAAGTCCAATCATGTAGTCACAAGTGGCAGGAATTGCTTTCTTGTGGTTGAATGGTATTCTGTTGTGTATACACCTTTTATATCCTAAGTGTTGATGAACACTTACTAGGTTGCTTCCATATCTTGGCTCTTGTGAATAAACATGCCTTAAGCTTGACAGCACAGACATCTAGGCAATAACCTGTTTTCATTCTCTTTGTATGCACACCCAGCAGCGGGATTGCTGGATCATACGGTGCTTCTAGCTTTAATCTTTTAAGTAGCTCCCATACTCTTCTCTGCAGTAGCTACACCCATTTATCTCCCTACCAATAGTGCAGGAAGATTTCCTTTTCTCTACATTTTGGTCAGCATTTATCTTCCTGAAATGTTTTTACAAATAAAATTTAAATTGTGATAATCAAACTGACATTCAAAACATATTTTAAAGAAAAGTGTAATGAGTGACCTGCAGCATATGACTCAGATTCTTAAGGAACCTTGAAGCAGTAAGGGCCGAAGGTGGGCACTTGTGGAGCTGAATGCACTGTCAAGTGGCCTCTGCCTCCTCTGGGTAGGCATCGCAATACTTCCACGCCCACGCTGTGCTTTTCTCTAAAGGCCACACCGCGCTTTTCTCTAAAGGCCACACCGCACATCAGCGCTGACACAAGCCTGATTAACTTCATATTAATAATTGCCGTCTTGTGATTTACATGCTTCACGTCCTTCCGGTGCTAAGATGCTCAGAATAAATGTAAAAGGCAAGAGAGACAACAAAGCACCTGGGCAACATTAACTATAAATTTAAAAGTCATATGATATTCGGGACTTCCCTGATGGTCCAGGGGTAAAGAATCTGTTTTCCAGTGCAGAGGGTGTGGGTTTTGATCCCTAGTCAGGAAACTTAATATTCCACATGCCTCAGGGAAACTCAGCCTGCATGCCACAACTAGAGAAGCCTGAGCACCCAGCACAGACCCAAAAAAAAAAAAAAAATCATAATAACATTCATAATCACAAAATAGCTTCTGACGGATGTGGCTGTAGTTGAAAATCAGTCTCATAGCAAAAAACATGAAATCTGGTTGGGCTTCCTTCATGTGCTTTTAAATAAAGCAGCCATAGTTTCAGCTTAGATGAACATAAACTCACCTGACAAACCAGATAACTAACTGTTCATACCCTCACCCTGCTCCTGTTAGAGCCCTGAGCAACCAGTCCCAGATTAGAATAAATCAAAGGGCAGTCCCAGATTAGAATAAAGAAGCTTGTTGGTTTCAATGCAAATTCTCTAATCCAGGGAAGTCACAAGTCTCTGAGAGTGGGATCCAGCAATTTGCATTTTTAAGAGGCTCTTCAATGGATTAACATTAGATCTTACAAGCAAAAAAAAAAAAAAGGCAGAATAATCCTAGCATGCCCTTCTCCTGCTGCAGGCATCCACTGAAAGACAAGAACTATGAAGAGTAGAGGCAAGAAGACCCAAGGATATTATTGAGCAGTTTTCTCAACAGATAAAACAATCTCTCAGACTCCGGAGAAATATTTCTAGAAGCTGTGGGCAGACATTTGGGGAAAAAGAATCTAATTTTTAATCTACAGATATGGATTAAACTTTGAACCACCAAACATTGAATTAAATGGGCAGGCAAGGGTTTCAGTTTGGATATCCACTCCCACCCCACACACCCTGCCCTTGGAAAACCTTTCCTAAATACCAAGAATAGACTCTGCCCTTTGGATATGTTTCTGACCTACCCCTTATCTTGTAATTGCCTTCTCAACTCAGCTTTCTCTTCCCTGGTTGTCCAGTGGCTAAGACTTCATGCTCCAATGCAAGGGGCCTGGGTTCAATTCCTGGTCAGGGAACTAGATCCCACATGCCCCAACTAAGATCCAGTGCAGTCGAATGAGTAAGTTAAGTATTTAAACACAGCTTTCTCTTACAGATTGTTACATACCACAAGGTTAAAGGGATGGGCAGGGGGAGTAAGTTGGGGCTAGATCTTATTCACTTACCTAACCAGGAATGCCTGTACCTAGCAAATAATAAGTGTTCAGTAAACATGAAGTCAAACTTAACCTTATCACCTGTATGGAGACACTGGTGATGAAAGTGACATTTTTGAGGGCAAATATCCATAAAAATTGGTATGATTCAGGATTTCCCTGGTGGTCCAGTAGCTGAGACTCCATACTTCTAATGTGGGGAGCTGCTGTGGGAGGAGGGAAAGTGGGGGCTGTCTTTGATCCCTGGTCAGGAAACTAGATCCCACATGCCCCAACTAAAGATCCTGCAAACTGCAGCTGAGACCCAGTGCAGCCAAATAAACATATTAAAAAAAAAAAAAAAAAGGCAAGATTCAAGAGCCCTAGTGGTACTTGAACTTCTTAAACACATACCACTGTCACCTTAGACTTCAAGATATTAGGGTGGAGAATTTTCTTAATATGGTTTCATAGAAAACATCCCTCAAGTAATGAGGACAAGAAATAAGGAGAATGGTAGACACCACTTTGAACTTGAGAGTCTTGGGTGTGGGTTAATCCACATGAAAAGTCTCAGGAACATATACTGTGAGGCACACTTTTAAAGAATTAGATGACCTGCTGAAGCAGGCTGAAGTTAGAAGTCCAGAAGACATTGAGACTCACATATTTATTCTTTTTTATATCTTTTCTTTCTCCCTTCCCCAGGCTGGTGACGCTCACTGGAATGTAGGTTACTCACATCACAGAGGTATTCAGGAGGAAAAGAATGTAGAGCTTTTTAGTGACAAAAGCATCAGATAATGCTACTAAGAGGCTTCCTTTCTAACAGTGTTCTATTAAACCAAGCAAAAGGAGTGCTATGCAGAAACCTGGGTCGCAGACCAAGCTCAAGGGCAGCTCATAATTGAGCAAAGCTGCCAGATGCCGCAACAAGAGAGGCAGCCAGCCAGACAGCCACGTTTCTCCATCCTACAACTGTCCTCCAAGGCTAATTGCCCATCACCAGAAGACAAGGAACCTGGGAACGTGAGCATTTTCCAGTAGCTGGAGTATTCCTGCATTAAGCTTTGAGTCTCTATGAAGCATGAAGAAATGAAAAACCAATAAATAGTGTTGGAAGATACCAATTGGATGTGTGAATTTAACATCTTAACACAAAAAGTCATTGACAAATAGGATCCAGGAATCCACGTGGGTTACTTAGACAGACTGAACTCTGGATAACAGACAAAACTTCTGGGATTTTCATTTTGGATGGAAAAACGATGTTTTCAGCTTCAACAAGATGACTCATACAAGAAACAAGACCGAAAAACCAAATAACCTAGACAACAGTAACGTTTTTAATAAGCACAGTATAGAAAGCTGACTCAAAAAGCCTTCTTCCGGAGCAAGAAACTTTGTAAAGTACAAACAGCAAAGTCTCTACCCAGACATGCCTTAACAAGGAGCGCCAAAAAAAACACCAATTCACAAATAAGGACACAGAGCAGGCAAGCCAAGAAAAGAGAATTGATTTTTGTTTTGTTTTTTTACAGCTGTATTCCAACAACATTTTTAAAATTTATTTATTTTTAATCGAAGGATAATTGCTTTACAATATTGGTTTGATTTCTGCCATACATCAACATGAATTAAACATAGTTGTACATATGTCCCCTCCTTCTTGAATCTCCCTCCAGCCTTCCACTCTTTCCCTTCCCTCTAGGTTATTACAGGGCCCCAGTTTGAATTCCCTGAGTCATACAGCAAGTTTCATTGGCTATCTATTTTACATATGGCAGTGTATAATGAGAATGATTTAAAAGAAAGAAATGCATGAACTGAAGCTCTGAAATCTAACAATTTTGCTACTGAAAGGGCCACATCGTCGTCATCGTGAAATCGCTCAGTCGTGTCTGACTCGTTGCAACCCCATGGACTGTAGCCTACCAGGCTCCTCTGTCCACGGGATTTTCCAGGCAGTAGTCCTGGAGTTGATTGCCATTTCCTTCTCCAGGGGATCTTCCCGACCCAGGGATCGAACCCGGTTCTCCCGCATTGTAGACAGACGCTTTACTGTTTGAGCCACCAGGGAACAATTGTGATGTTCTAGAATACACATTCCAATATGTCCTGCGACACTGGCTCACCATTTACTAAACGCCTATACAGTCAGTGTCCATGAGATGGTTAAGAGACAGTCTCTAAACAACTTGTTCTTTATAAACACAATCACAAACTGATCACCCTCACTTTAACAAGGAAGTGTTGGGCTCAAATACGGAATCACAGACCTCTGCCTCTAACTCAGTCAAAGAGCATCAGCGCATTCCTAATGCTACAGAGAATCCTGAGTTGGGTAAGGGATGCCACCTAAGAGCCGACCTAAATCCTTCCAGTTTTAATAAACCTCTGATCAAGGTATATGACAAGCAGCTCCTAGATTCTCCCTTTCGTCTTAGTGCCAATCATCCTTTGAAATTCTTTTTTCCATTACAATGATCCATTTTCTTTAACATTTCTCTGTGTGCCCTCTACCCAGGCTTTCAGTCATGTTATTGTCCTCCTCGGCCACCCCCAGCACCTCCAAATTCCTCCTTCCGTAGCTGTGAAACCTGAAATTGGATGAGATATTACTCCTTGGGTCCTCATTCCATGACAACACGCAAAATAAAATAAATCTAAGCTAGCCTCCTTGCCGTCTCTGGTGGTTCAGACAGTAACGAATCTGCCTGCAATTCAGGAGGTGTGGGTTTGATCTCTGGGTTGCGAAGATCCCCTGGAGAAGGAAATGGCAACCCACTCCAGTATTCTTGCCTGGAGAATCCCATGGACAGAGGAGCCTGCCAGGCTACAGTCCACGGGGTCTCAAATAGTCCGACACGACTGAGCAACTAACATACAAGGTAGCTTCAGTGCAAAAACTGAGAGAAAATCTCAATACAGTTGAGCACTAAAGATGGCTTTATTAACTGTATTCAATAAGCTTTGCCTCTTAGTTTTATATACTTTTGAGGAATGGAAGGGAAATAGCTGAGTCTGGTTTAAAGAGACCTAACCAGGTCTTTGCATTTGCTTATAGAAAGTAGATGTAAAAAGAATGCAGATTTCGTCATTCTCTAAGATTTAAAAAACCATGTGATTTCCTGAAATCAAAATGATGGTGCCAGGATTTCTGTTTGTTCATCCTCCCTACCCCTACTCACCCATGTACTTTAACCTGACAAGCACCTAGTATGTGTAGAGCACTGTTAGTAACAGGGCTTACGAAGATGCAGGAGATTTTCCCCAGTGATGCTTTTCTTCTTCCTAATCCAGCCCAAAGGATCAGACTCAAGCCCACACACTGCCATTCTTTATCCCTGCATTGGGAAGACCCCTTGCAGAAGGGCACTGCATCCCACTCCAGTACTCTTGCTGGAGAATCCCCATGGACAGAGGAGCCTGGCAGCTATAGTCTGTGGGGTTGCAAAGAGTTAGACACGACTGAACAACTAAGTACAACAGCTTTCTGGCAGAAAGAGTGAAGTGTCTTACTGAACAAATTGAGGACAATTTCCCAACAAGTGGAAGTAAAATATCTTAGGAATTTTATTTCTTTTAGGTACTTAATTCTCAGCTACAAAAAGGCACCCTGTAGGTTACAATGGTCTCCTAGTGGCAAGTCCCTGGCCTTGGGTTTTGAGTCCCAGGCCAGAGGGAGGGACTGAGGATGGAGAGGTTTTTTCACCAAGAGATGCTGCTTTAAGTGACCAGAGCATGGTCTCTAGGCTCCAGGTGGCCTCAGATGACCCCTGGGTCCTGGTAGCCACATTATTTTGAAGCTCCCTCCACAATGTAGCAGGGCTGGTATGTCTAACACAGAGACCACAGAAGAGATGAGGGTGGTCACCCACCAGGTTAAGTTCTAACCCGGCTTCTTCCTCACTCTTGGATCACTCCTCCCGAGGGAGGAGCCAGATCACACGCCATGCTATGGAGAGTCCTACCTGCTGCTGCGAAGTCACTTCAGTCGTGTCTGACTCTTCGCAACCCCATGGACTGCAGCCTACCAGGCTCCTCTTTCCATGAGATTCTCCAGGCATGAGTACTGGAGTGGGTTGCCACTGTCTTCTCCGAGTCCCACCTGATGAGAAGTCAAAACAGCCACAGACAGCCATGCGGGTGAACTCGAAGGCCGACCCTGCAATCCCAGGCAATTCTGCAGAAGCTGCAGCCCTGGTTAAAGACTTGACTGTAACTTCAAGAAAGACTCTGTAGAGATGTGGATGAACCCAGAGTCTATCACACAGAGTGAAGTGAGTCAGAAAAAGAAAAGCAAATATTGGGTACTAATGCACATATATGGAATCTAGAAAGATGGTGCAGATGAACCTAGTTCCAGGGAAGAAATACACAGACATAGAGAATGGATGTGTGGATACATGGAGCGAGGGGACAGGGGAGGGTAGAATGAATGGTATTAGTAGCACTGATCTATATATACCGCCCTGTATAAAACAGCTAGCTAGTGGGAAGCTGCTGTACAGCACAGGGAGCCTGGCTTTGCTCTCTGTGATGACCCAGAGGGCTGGGATGTGGGGGTGGGGGATGGGCAGGACAGGAGGGAAGCTCAGAAGGGAAGGGATATATGCATATATCACATTGTTAAAACAGAAATTAACACATCATCAAGCAATTATACTCCAATTTAAAAATTAAAAAAACAAATAGAGACTGACCCATACCCATCCAGCTAGTCAGATCACACACCCCTCCATCAGAAACTGTACAAGGGAATCCATGTTTGTTACTGAGCTGCTAAATTTGGGGGTAATTTGTCACACAGCGATAGGTAACTAATTTACCTTATTAGCAGAAAAACTATTCACCTCTTACACATAAAAGTGTGTAGAAAGCATTAAATAACCTATGAATCATAGCTATGGGGGAAGAAAACATTACTCTTGTGACTGATGGAAAAAAGAAGTTTCAGGAATTTGTTTTCCCCTTTAGGCTTTTTTTAAAATGTAAGTCCCTGAATTTTCACACTGTGACTTAACATGTCTTGAAGTCACTTTCTTCAAGGAGAGAGAACTGTTAATTCCCCAAAGACAGGAACACAAGGTAACCTCCGGTTCCCATCCTGCACAAGACTGAAAACAGCAAACAGGATGCTCAGTAAATAAATGATAAGCTTCCTATTGTCAAGCAGCTTTGCAACTCAACTTAATCCCTCTGTATCTTAAAAAAAAGAACAGATTTACTTGAGCTCCTGGGCTCATCTGCCACCTCATGTCTCAGACACACAGAAGCCCTGTACTCACAGCTGCCTAGCAGACATGCACAGACTCCGCGTTCCCCAGAGTGTGTGGCTCGCAGAAACCAGACCTGCAAAGCACCCTACTGAAAACTGGTTCTCGGGTCAGTTTGGTAAAGTGTTTTCTCACCAAACTGATCCAGCCCAGGGGTCAGCACAGTTTTTTCGATAATGGGTTGTACAGAAGGTGTTATACAACCACTCAACTGCTATGGACTGTGGCAGCAGCCATAAGTAGTACAATGGTGGCAACTGGGTTCCAATAAAACTTTATTTGCAAAAACAGGCTTCGGTTAGACTTGGTCCATAGGCTGGGATTTGTATGGAGTTCCTGTCCCTCCTCAAATGTCTAAAAACCAGGAAAGCAGGAAGGTAAGCACAGAGGACACTGCTCCAATCTCTCTCTTGAAGAACCACTGCACATTTTCACACGCAAAAGATATTATAAGAAGAACTTCTGCTCCAAAGACTTATCTGTGGGCCAGTTTGTTCAATCCCATTTACCAACAATTATCTGTCCAAAGAACCTATTTACTGGGACTTCCTTGGCCATCCAGTGGTTAGGACTTCACCTTCTGCTTCGGGGGCAGAGGTCGTAGGTTCCATCCCTAGTCTGGGAACTAAGATCCTACAGGCTATGTGATGTGGCCAAAAACAGTAAAGAAAAAAGACAGCTACGAACCTATTTTCTTAACTAATTTTCTCCTACACTCTCCCTCATCCCTTCTCTCCTCTCTCTCATTTTATTATTTTATGTTTTTAATGGAAGTATAGTTGATTTAAATGTTTCATTAATTTCTGCTGTATAGCAAAGTGATTCAGTTATACACAGACACACACACATATATATATACATTCTTTTCCATTATTGTTTATCACAGGATATTAAATATATTTCCCTGTGCTATATGGTAGGACAGACTTCTGTGTTTATTTTATATATATACACATACATACATACATATATATAATAACCTTACATCTTCCAACTTGTCTTCTAATTGAATACCTATGAATAACCTAGGGATCTAGTCTTCCACAGAACGTCCCTAAGGCAATAAAGAGTCACCTAATTTGCAGTGTATATCAGCCTGGTGAACAATTTGACTCTAAGCGCTGAGTACTGGCTTGGAACGTGAACTGTCGCTGAACGCCTCTAGCAGCGCCTTGGCTTTTCTACGCGGGATAGCCCCAAAGACAGAAACGTGCAGACGCGTTTGGTTTCCGTTCCCAAGACGGCAGCACAGCAAGGTGCTGGGCTCGCCTCCTCTCACAGGCACGTCAAAATTACAGTTACTTTATGGGATAACTATCAATGAAAAAAATACTGGAACCTACCAGAAATACCCTTCCATGACTAAAGACATAAGGGACCACAAGACTGGTAGGAGGGGCAGAGTCACGGTGGAGTCAAGACCCACACCCAAGGGAAGGGGACCCAGAAATGGGAGGATCGTCACTGCTGCGGAGGTTCTCACCAGCTGCACGGGGTCTGAGCCCCACGTTGGGCTCCCCAGCGTGAAGGTCCTGCACTGGGACGATGAGCCCCCAGAACTTTTGTCTATGAAAGCCGCTGAGGTTCATGTTGAGGAGTCTCACAGAACTGGGAAAAATACAGACTCATTTTCTTTTCACTGATTAATGTATTTACTTTCTTAAAAAAAAAAAAAA
>SJYW01041069.1:1178563-1252247 GCA_006410735.1 Raphicerus campestris | reverse complement strand
TTGACTAGACGGACCTTTGTCAGCAAAGGAATGTCTGCTTTTTAATATGTTGTCCAGGTTTGTCATAGCTTTTCTTCCAAGGAGCGTCTTTTAATTTCATGGCTGCAGTCACCATCTGCCATGATTATGGAGCCCAAGAAAATTAAGTCTGTCACTGTTCCCATTGTTTCCTCATTTTTTTTTTCCATGAAGTGATGGGACTGGATGCCATGATCTTTGTTTTTTGAATGTTGAGTTTTAAGCCAGCTCTTTCACTCTCCTGTTTAACCTTCATCAATTTCATTTGTAGCATTTCTTTTTAGATTCTGCATATAAGGAATGCCATACAGTACTTCTCTTTCTTTAAGACCCTATTCTTAAAGGAGACACAAAATCTCACACATTCTGGGGCCCAGGGAAGAAATAATTTGAAAATAGACCCACAAGCTGATCTTGGAGAGTCTCCCAGAGAGGCAGGAGGTGAGTGGGGGTCACCCTGGGGACACAGACGCTGGTGGCACCATGTTTGAAATCTCCTTCTCCTTGTGCTGAAGAAACCACTGTGGAATCCTCCCCCTAGCTTATTAGCCCACCCTTTCCCACTAGCCCACAGGCACCAGTACTGGGACACCTCAGGTCAGGCAACTAGCTGGGTGAGGACACAGACGTGACCACCAGGAGACAGACGGCCATGAGACCTTCTGAGCCCACAAGCACCCCTAGACACAGCTCTGACCACCAGGAGACCTGCGACTCACACTTATACAACCATGCATACATGCTAGACCTAGGATTCCCAGAGATCTGCTTTCAGTGACTCCAGGACCAGCTCCACATACCTGCAAGCCTGGTTGGGACAAATCTTCAATCACCCACATGATGACATCAGTCCCAGGACAAAGACAGCCTGCAGCCTGCCGTGTCAGGACCCAGCCTACCCTCGGCAGCCATCATCAGCCCAGAGATCAGCTGTGTCCCACCCCTGCCCAAAAGCACGCCAGCACAAGCTTCACAATACCCAGAACCCTACATTCAGCTGTGCCAGACACAGGCCAGGCCCACTAGTGGGTCAACATTAGCTCTGGGACCCCAGGCACTGCAGTCAGATGCCAGGACATGGCTCTGCCTGCCAGTGGGCCAGCACCATCCCCAAGACCTGGCTGCACAAACTGGTCAGCAGGCACCAGCCCCAGGACTCCCTAGACCCTGACTGCCCACCAGGGAGCCAGCACTAGCCCCACAGCCACCCAGAGAACAGCACACAGCTGTCTCACGACCCGGTCTAGCCAACCCAAGACTTGTATCTTCTGCACAAGGCAGGGCCTGGCCACCAACTGACCATGGAGCCAGGAGTCCCTGTCAGTCTTCCCAGAGCTCTTCCCTAATANTGTCAGAACAGCCATCGTCAAAAAGAGCACAAAAACAGTTGTCATCAAAAAGAGCACAAATAAATATTAGCAAGGGTGTGAAGAAAATGGAACACTGTTTTTTCAAACGTAAACTGATGCGATTACTACAGAAAACAGCATGTTTTCCTTTAAAAAGTAAAAATAGTTCACCACATGATCCAGGTACTTCCTTCCTGGGTATAGACACAAAGAAAATGAAAACATTCATTTGAAAAGATACATGCACCCTGATGTTCAAAGCAGCAGTATTTATAATAGGATAAGGAAGAAACCTAAGTGTCCATCAACAGATGAACAGATCAAGAAGATGTGATGTATATACACAATGGAATATTACTCAGCCAAAACCAGGAACAAAAATCTGCCATTTGTAGCAACATTGATAGACCTGAAGGGCATTAAGCTTAGTGAAATAAGATGGAGAAAGACAAACACTATGTTATCATTTATGTAGAATCTAAACAATAAAACAAGTGAATGAATATATTGTAATAAAACAGAAACAGACTTATAGATATCAAATTAGTAGTTACCAGTTGGGAAAGGGAAGTGAGAAAGGACCTAATATGGTAGGGGCTTAAGCAGTACATACCACTATGAATAAAATATTTAAGATACTGGGACTTTCCTGGTGGTCCGGTGGCAAAGACTCTGCACTCTCAGTGCAGCTAGGACCCAGGTTCAATCCTTGATCAGGGAACTGTTTCCACAAAACTCCTACCAACCCTACTAACATAAGCGTCTACTAAGAGTATGCATGCCATAGTTAAAAAGATACAGCATGTTTCAACTAAGTCCCAGGACAGCTAAATAAATAAAAGAAAATTAAAATAAATAATTAATTTAGATACCATGATATTGGGCTTCCCAGGTGGCTCAGATGGTCAAGAATCTGCCTGCGATGCAGGAGACTTGAATTCGATCCCTGCATCCAGAAGATCCCATGGAGAGGGAATGGCAACCCACTCCAGTATTCTTGCCTGGAGAATGTCATGGACAGAGGAGCCTGGCAGGCTACAGTCCATGGGCTTGCAAAGAGTCAGATATGACTGAGTGACTTTCACTTCACTTCACTTCACTTCACCGTGATATTAATTCAAAAAGACAAATGTACCCAAATATTTGTTGCAGCACTACTTACAACAGCAGGACATGGAAGCAATCTAAATGTCCATCAACAGATGGATAAAGAAGTTGCAGTACATATATACAATGAAATATTAGACATAAAAAAGGACAAAAGTTTGGGTCATTTGTAGGGATGTGAATAGTGACGTGTCATATAGAGTGAAGTAAGTCAGAAAGAGGAAAACAAATATTGTATATTAATATATATATATATGGAAGGGTTTCCCTGGTGGCTCAGATGGTAAAGAAACTGCCTGCAATGTAGAAGACCTGGATCCGATCTCTGGGTTGGGAAGATCCCCTGGAGGAGGGCATGGCAACCCTCTCCAGTATTCTTGCCTGGAGAATCCTATGGACGGAGGAGCCTGGCAGGCCACGGTCCAGGGAGTTGCAAAGAGTCAGAGATGAATGAAGTGACTTATACTCCATAAATGGAGTATATGCTATAAAAATATTGAATTATTATGCTGCACACCTGCAACTAATGGAAACTAATATTGTAAATCAACTACATCTCAATTATTTTTTTAAAGTGTTTGGTTTCTGTATGTGTTTGTTTTGTGAAACTTGCTCTATTGATGCCATGCCACATTCTTCTGCATCCCCACATTCCCAACACCACCCCAGAAGTGACTGTTACTTTTGGAATTTAGAGTGTGAAACCATCCTATTAGGAAGTTATGGATTTGGTTATTACCTCTAGGCCTAGAACTTAAAACTCAAAGTTTATTTCACTTTTGCAAACTGAAGATTTTCTGGCAAAAGATGTTAGAAATTGATAACACAATGGTCAGAGTTCTTTTAAACGAAAGAAGCCTTGAATTTCCTCTTTATTGGCCTTATGAGTATTGGCCAACCAAGCCAATCCTGGCTCAGTGTGGGAGTGGACAGTGTGTAAAGTCCAGGAGGGCAGGAGCCCTGGAGGTCTCTTGGAGGTGGCCTGCCATGTAAGATCTGTGGGAAAAAAACTAGGAAGTGAAATTTTTATCTCCTGAATCTGATACCAAATCTGCAGCATTATCCAAGTCATTTTTGCTAATCTATAAATTGAGGAGATTGAACTAAAAGCAGGCTTTCAGTAAAAATATGTCTATGAATATTAATACATTATCTAATACATTTTCGATGCATTTTCATGTTAATGATACCACATGGTAGACAATGCTGAGGGAGAAGGCAGGGAGAAGCCAATTTTCCTGACCGAGGCTGCCTTGAACTGAGCTTCCAACCTAATTATTTCTTCATCAAAGCTCTGAGGATCCCCAGGAGAGTCAGACTTTCTTGAGCTCATGTTCTTTTGCTTAGTCGCTCAGTCGTGTCTGACTCTTTGTGACCCCACAGATGTAGCCCACCAGGCTCCTCTGTCCACGGGATTCTCCAGGCAACAGTACTGGGGTGGGTTGCCATTTCCTTCTCCAGGGGATCTTTCTGACCCAGGGATCAAGCCCATATATGCTGCATTGGTAGGGGATTCTTCACCAGCTTAACCACCAGGGATGCCCTGAGCTTAGACTCCATCAAGGCACTATAATCCANAGTTAAAAAGATACAGCATGTTTCAACTAAGTCCCAGGACAGCTAAATAAATAAAAGAAAATTAAAATAAATAATTAATTTAGATACCATGATATTGGGCTTCCCAGGTGGCTCAGATGGTCAAGAATCTGCCTGCGATGCAGGAGACTTGAATTCGATCCCTGCATCCAGAAGATCCCATGGAGAGGGAATGGCAACCCACTCCAGTATTCTTGCCTGGAGAATGTCATGGACAGAGGAGCCTGGCAGGCTACAGTCCATGGGCTTGCAAAGAGTCAGATATGACTGAGTGACTTTCACTTCACTTCACTTCACTTCACCGTGATATTAATTCAAAAAGACAAATGTACCCAAATATTTGTTGCAGCACTACTTACAACAGCAGGACATGGAAGCAATCTAAATGTCCATCAACAGATGGATAAAGAAGTTGCAGTACATATATACAATGAAATATTAGACATAAAAAAGGACAAAAGTTTGGGTCATTTGTAGGGATGTGAATAGTGACGTGTCATATAGAGTGAAGTAAGTCAGAAAGAGGAAAACAAATATTGTATATTAATACATATATATATGGAAGGGTTTCCCTGGTGGCTCAGATGGTAAAGAAACTGCCTGCAATGTAGAAGACCTGGATCCGATCTCTGGGTTGGGAAGATCCCCTGGAGGAGGGCATGGCAACCCTCTCCAGTATTCTTGCCTGGAGAATCCTATGGACGGAGGAGCCTGGCAGGCCACGGTCCAGGGAGTTGCAAAGAGTCAGAGATGAATGAAGTGACTTATACTCCATAAATGGAGTATATGCTATAAAAATATTGAATTATTATGCTGCACACCTGCAACTAATGGAAACTAATATTGTAAATCAACTACATCTCAATTATTTTTTTAAAGTGTTTGGTTTCTGTATGTGTTTGTTTTGTGAAACTTGCTCTATTGATGCCATGCCACATTCTTCTGCATCCCCACATTCCCAACACTACCCCAGAAGTGACTGTTACTTTTGGAATTTAGAGTGTGAAACCATCCTATTAGGAAGTTATGGATTTGGTTATTACCTCTAGGCCTAGAACTTAAAACTCAAAGTTTATTTCACTTTTGCAAACTGAAGATTTTCTGGCAAAAGATGTTAGAAATTGATAACACAATGGTCAGAGTTCTTTTAAACGAAAGAAGCCTTGAATTTCCTCTTTATTGGCCTTATGAGTATTGGCCAACCAAGCCAATCCTGGCTCAGTGTGGGAGTGGACAGTGTGTAAAGTCCAGGAGGGCAGGAGCCCTGGAGGTCTCTTGGAGGTGGCCTGCCATGTAAGATCTGTGGGAAAAAAACTAGGAAGTGAAATTTTTATCTCCTGAATCTGATACCAAATCTGCAGCATTATCCAAGTCATTTTTGCTAATCTATAAATTGAGGAGATTGAACTAAAAGCAGGCTTTCAGTAAAAATATGTCTATGAATATTAATACATTATCTAATACATTTTCGATGCATTTTCATGTTAATGATACCACATGGTAGACAATGCTGAGGGAGAAGGCAGGGAGAAGCCAATTTTCCTGACCGAGGCTGCCTTGAACTGAGCTTCCAACCTAATTATTTCTTCATCAAAGCTCTGAGGATCCCCAGGAGAGTCAGACTTTCTTGAGCTCATGTTCTTTTGCTTAGTCGCTCAGTCGTGTCTGACTCTTTGTGACCCCACAGATGTAGCCCACCAGGCTCCTCTGTCCACGGGATTCTCCAGGCAACAGTACTGGGGTGGGTTGCCATTTCCTTCTCCAGGGGATCTTTCTGACCCAGGGATCAAGCCCATATATGCTGCATTGGTAGGGGATTCTTCACCAGCTTAACCACCAGGGATGCCCTGAGCTTAGACTCCATCAAGGCACTATAATCCACAAGACCTTTCAGAGTTTGAACTTTTCAAAACCTGAGAAGAGCGTTAGCAGCTTCTGAATTTCAGGAGAGGTTAAATTGCCCCCTCACCTCATCAAATTAGAGACCCCTTTCTACCTCCCAGACTTTCCTTCATCCCAGAGACACGACTGACTCTCAGAAATTCTCCCTCGTGGACATGGCCCTGTCCTCATTTTCATCCTGGGCTTTCCTCTCCTCTCTCTCTCTCTATTTTCATTGTGGAACAGAGTGGGAGGACCATGCTCACTACAAAACCATCACCAGAGGCCACAGCTGTACGGGCCTGTCAGCCGTGGACACATGGGACCGTGTGACTATGGGCAGTGGGTCGAGCTGGGCCACAGCTCTCATTGTTTATCCTTGGTGCTAATCACCATACACCAAGTGCCCTCGGCATGCGCTCTTTCTAGGATGAGTGTGTTTTACAAGTAGAAAATATCTGAAGTCTCTGCTCTGTGACCAAATGGAATATGTCAGAGAGAATGCGTTTATGACTCTTTCTGAAAATTATCATGTGGCTGATCCTTCTTGTAGGCCTTAAAGTAGAAAAATACACTTTAGTTTCTTTTTTCCTCTAGGAAACTAAAGACTTCACAATTCTTAAAATAAGGAATAAACTATGAAATCTAAAACCTTATGCAAAAGAAGCAACTGTATCCTATGAAAATGCTCATAAATTGAGGATTATGTTAATTCCTCTATATACAACCATCTATTTAGGAGAGTTTTGTTGCCATCTACATTATTTGAAACTTAGTGTAAAAATATATAGGAGGAGAGAGGTGAGGTGGAGAATTGAGCCTAATTTTAAGAGAGTGAGATTTAGGGTCAGCATACTGACAAAAAGCACTCACAAGTATTAAATTACAAAAGCAATTAACTACCCCATGCAATGTATACTTAAGTGCAGCAAATTCTAAGAAATTGTGGAAAGGCTGCCCTCTTCAGACATAGTACTTTTTCTTTTTAAGGTGCTATATATTTTTTTTTCTCTATAAGCTTCTCCAGGGGAAAACGGAGAAAGGGATAAAATAGTTATAAATCAGAGCTTTGCTCTAAGAAATAAATGTCATAGAAGGACATGGGGAAAATGTTCTTTAGTACCTAGTTTGCCTGACTGGACTTGCCTAGAATATATATCTTAAAAGTATTCCACATGGCTCTTGAAGCATCTAGTAAGCAAGCTTTAGAATCCTAAGCAGCCATTAATTAATGCAACTGTCACGGCTGAAATGTTTACCTCGACCGTCACGTATCTCAGTGCAGTTGGAATAACCACCTCAAGTCACAACAATTGGCTCTCATGCCATTAGAATTGTTAATAGCCATGATGAACTCTGCTCTTTTCACACCCAACTCTTGTCTTCTGCTTTATTCCTGTCATTGTGAACAAGTGGAAATGACAATGAAGAGAGTCCTGTCCCAAGGGAAGGCACTGTGCATGTTTGGGGCCCTAGGAAGGCACTCACCTGGTTGTCAGCAGTTTCTTTAGGAAACTCTACAGATGGGTCTTAGGGAGAACCAAGTGGAAACTTTCATTTCAAATTCAACTTATTTTTCTACAATTCCTGATCTGGATCTTTTGTCTCCCAATATTTACTTTCTCAATGATCAGATATAAAATACGAGTCTCATATAATGAGGAGTCCAAGAACCATACTCAAAAACCAATTTCAATTCCTTATGTTCAGTCCAGAACAAATCAGAGCAAAAAAAAAATATATATATATTACCAATGAATCAGAAAATACCCCATGTATCACCTTCCATGAGAAAGACAGGAAGGAATCTAGTTCACAAGGTGGCCTCTTTTGCTTTGTAACTACGATGAAAAGAGAAGGCATGTTATATACTCAATTAAACAGCGATCATTTGAAATACTTTCAAGAAACAGTGCTTTACGGAAATTGAATTGGAGTCTGTAGGAAAATGGTGTGTACAGCAGTGACAAGTTGTCATTTACATAAGATCTGACATATGTAATATACATGTCCATATTTGCAGAAGGACATAAACACAGAACTAACTTGTTTATAATTGGAGGTGACTGGCCGAAAGGAAACGTGGGTCGGTTTGCTTCTCCTCCGGTTTGAGTACTCAGTTTCATGTTTAACTGATATATTACCATTTTTATGAGGAGTAAAATAAGAGTAAATAAATTATGAGAATTTAAAATATTATCCATTAGCCAGGAATATTCAGGTTTTCTTTGAATGGACACTCAGCAGCTGCCATTCCTGAAGGCATTTCTAGCAGATCAGCATTTTTTTGACTTCCTGGTTCCCAAATTACTTGGGTCCAAAATTAAGACTGGTAGACAACCAGACTGCAGATAAGACTGAGGCCTCATATTTATGCAGAGCTTTAATTCTTAGCATTTGGGCAGGGAAGCTAGCATCATGCTAAATTCTGAGCTCGGATTATACCTATTTTCAGGGATAAAGTGAGGAAATTCTTAATGGAACCATCAGAAGGTGCTTTCTACTCAAGAGCAAAGCCTTGAGGTCAAGAAAACCTAGTCACATGTGCCATAATGTCTGGGATTTAAAACATAGGTATATATGCCCATGTAACTAAAATTCTGTAAAATTACATTTTGAGGGACTTCCCTGGTGCCCCAGTGGTTAAGCATTTGCCTTGCAATAAAAGGGACACAGGTTCAATCCTTGGTCAGGGAACCAAGATCCCACATGCTGTACAGCAACTAAGCCCGCGTGCCACAATAGAGAGTCCATGTTGCCACATCAAAAGACCCCATGTGGCAGGAAGAAGATGCCATGTGCTGCACTGAGACTCGGCCTAGTCAAGGACAATTACACTTGGCTGTGCATCCAACTATGGATGGACACGTAGATACATTTTTAAACTTGCACAGTTCATGTGTATACACAACATAGACATTATGTATTCTGGGTAATACAGTATCTGTTGTATATTATAAATGTGTTCATGTGCATTATTTATATTTATATATTGATTATTTTACTTTGTATTTTATAAATATAGGAACCTCACCTTGTATGTTAATACATAAGTATATGCAATATACTACATACTATTTACAATGTATTCAATTATATAGTACATTTTTTATATATATGAAGTATACTACATAAGTACGATATATTATACATTGTGAGATATATAACATGAGATATAAATTATATATAATGTACTAATGTTAAATATAAAGATTATATATGGCACATTATATGCACAAGTTATATAATATATGGGCTTCCCATGTGGTGCTAATGGTAAAGAAACTGCTTGCCAATGAAGGAGATGCAAGAGATGCAGGTTCAGTCCCTGGGTTGGACTATCCCCTGGAGGAGGGCATGGCAACCCACTCCAGTATTCTTGCCTGGAGAATGCCTATGGACAGAGGAGGCTGGCAGGCAAGAGTCCATGGGGTCTCAAAGAGTCAGATATGATTGAAGCAACTTATCAGGCACACATAAAATATATATTTCCAATATTTGCCACATGATACGAAGAGCCAACTCACTGGAAAAGATCCTGATGCTGGGTTAAGACTGAAGGCAGAAGAAGGGGGCAGCAGAGGATGAGATGGTTAGATAGCATCACCCACTCAACAGACATGAATTTGAGCAAACTCCAGGAAATAGTGAAGACCAGGGAAAAATTGGTGTGCTGCAGTCTATGGGGCTGCAAAGAGTTGGACACAATTTAGCGACTGAATAACAACAACAAAAGGGATATTACGTATTTTGTACATGATGCTATTGTTGCATAAATGTGTCTATAAAACTAAGATATTGAACTTACTTTGAAATTTAATACATTTTCAATGGTAATCTTAAATGTATGCAAATTCTAACATCTACAGAGTTTAGAAGAAAATTACCCTTCACAGAGAAGACACCGCTATCAAAGTGTTAGTCACTCAGTTGTGTCCAATTCTTTGTGACCCCATGGACTATAGCCCACCAGGCTCCTCTGTCCATGGGATTCTCCTGGCAAGAATACAGGAGTGGGCAGCCATTCCCTTCTCCAGGGGATTATCCTGAGCCAGGCATCGAAGCTGGGTCTCCCGCACTGCAGGCAGACTCTGCACCATCTGATTCACCACTTTATCTGTTCCCAACAGAGCACTTCATAAGCTTTCCTCCCTCTTCAGACACAGGCATCTTCAATATTTAGAGTCTTATAAAGTTCATGGATGCTATCCAATTTCAGATCTAAAACCAATTCATTTTCTGAGTTGGTGTTGGCTAGCCTAGCTTCGGTCAGCTGGCTATTTTAAATACAACCACCTTAAACACAGCTCTGCAGAATGATCTTGGTATCTTCACTATAGTGAAAGAAACATCAAGTCCCCCAGGATTTGTGAAAAGGTGAGTTTGTGGCCAGTGTTGGGCCAAGACAGCTGGATGGGCAGGTCTGTAGCCTGGAAGGCAATGCAGCCTTCCAGCCTTCGTGCTTTGCTTAGCAAACATGATGCTCCATGTATCAGCACAGTCATTTAAAAGGCTTTGGAAACCCCTACCTCCCCAACACACACATGAAACACACCAGCAGTCACATCAATTTCCGTTTAGATGTAGCATCACTGTGTCCGTTACCATGGCCCAGACACAGGCCAGGGAAAGCCTTGCACAGAGGAGTCCTCCTGTGATTAACAGGTGGGGTCAAAGGGGACAAACTGCCATCAGACACTTGTCCCCACAAGCACAATATGCACATGACCCAACGGGTGTGGAGCACATTTGGTACATGGCAGATCTGCTCACGCGTCATAAATCAGTTCAGTTCAGTCGCTCAGTCGTGTCCAACTCTTTGCAACCCCATGAATCGCAGCATGCCAGGCCTCCCTGTCCATCACCAACTCCCGAAGTTCACTCAGATTCACATTCATCGAGTCATTGATGCCATCCAGCCATCTCATCCTCTTCTCCTCTTGCCCCCAATCCCTCCCAGCATCAGAGTCTTTTCCAATGAGTCAACTCTTTGCATCAGGTGGCCAAAGTACTGGAGTTTCAGCTTTAGCATCATTCCTTCCAAAGAAATCCCAGGGTTGATCTCCTTCAGAATGGACTGGTTGGATCTCCTTGCAGTCCAAGGGACTCTCAAGAGTCTTCTCCAACACCACAGTTCTAAAGCATCAATTCTTCAGTGCTCAGTCTTCTTTATGATCCAACTCTCACATCCATACATGACTACTGGAAAAACCAAAGCTTTGACTAGACGGACCTTTGTCAGCAAAGGAATGTCTGCTTTTTAATATGTTGTCCAGGTTTGTCATAGCTTTTCTTCCAAGGAGCGTCTTTTAATTTCATGGCTGCAGTCACCATCTGCCATGATTATGGAGCCCAAGAAAATTAAGTCTGTCACTGTTCCCATTGTTTCCTCATTTTTTTTTTCCATGAAGTGATGGGACTGGATGCCATGATCTTTGTTTTTTGAATGTTGAGTTTTAAGCCAGCTCTTTCACTCTCCTGTTTAACCTCCATCAATTTCATTTGTAGCATTTCTTTTTAGATTCTGCATATAAGGAATGCCATACAGTACTTCTCTTTCTTTAAGACCCTATTCTTAAAGGAGACACAAAATCTCACACATTCTGGGGCCCAGGGAAGAAATAATTTGAAAACAGACCCACAAGCTGATCTTGGAGAGTCTCCCAGAGAGGCAGGAGGTGAGTGGGGGTCACCCTGGGGACACAGACGCTGGTGGCACCATGTTTGAAATCTCCTTCTCCTTGTGCTGAAGAAACCACTGTGGAATCCTCCCCCTAGCTTATTAGCCCACCCTTTCCCACTAGCCCACAGGCACCAGTACTGGGACACCTCAGGTCAGGCAACTAGCTGGGTGAGGACACAGACGTGACCACCAGGAGACAGACGGCCATGAGACTTTCTGAGCCCACAAGCACCCCTAGACACAGCTCTGACCACCAGGAGACCTGCGACTCACACTTATACAACCATGCATACATGCTAGACCTAGGATTCCCAGAGATCTGCTTTCAGTGACTCCAGGACCAGCTCCACATACCTGCAAGCCTGGTTGGGACAAATCTTCAATCACCCACATGATGACATCAGTCCCAGGACAAAGACAGCCTGCAGCCTGCCGTGTCAGGACCCAGCCTACCCTCGGCAGCCATCATCAGCCCAGAGATCAGCTGTGTCCCACCCCTGCCCAAAAGCACGCCAGCACAAGCTTCACAATACCCAGAACCCTACATTCAGCTGTGCCAGACACAGGCCAGGCCCACTAGTGGGTCAACATTAGCTCTGGGACCCCAGGCACTGCAGTCAGATGCCAGGACATGGCTCTGCCTGCCAGTGGGCCAGCACCATCCCCAAGACCTGGCTGCACAAACTGGTCAGCAGGCACCAGCCCCAGGACCCCCTAGGCCCTGACTGCCCACCAGGGAGCCAGCACTAGCCCCACAGCCACCCAGAGAACAGCACACAGCTGTCTCACGACCCGGTCTAGCCAACCCAAGACTTGTATCTTCTGCACAAGGCAGGGCCTGGCCACCAACTGACCATGGAGCCAGGAGTCCCTGTCAGTCTTCCCAGAGCTCTTCCCTAATAGCTCAGTTGGTAAAGAATCCACATGCAATGCAGGAGACCCTGGTTTGATCTCTGGGTTGGAAAGATCCCATGGAGAAGGGGAAGGCTGCCTATTGCAGTATTCTGGCCTGGAGAATTCCATGGACTATGTAGTCCATGGGGTTGCAAAGAGCTGGATATGCAAAGAGTCCCACCCACCAAGATTAAAGGACCCATGCAGCCCACATAGGGGACACCCCTAAAGCATATAGCTCTACTGACCTGAGAAGCATGGGACATTGTCTACAAAAGGCCACACCGCAAAGGTTTAGAAATGTAACTGACCTACCAGACACACTATCTGAATTCAGACTATACTACAAAACCACAGTAATCAGAACAGTATGGTACCAGCACAAAAGCAGACAAATAAATCAATGGAACAAAAAAGAGAGCCCAGAAGGAAACCCACACATTTATGATCAATTAATCTATAACAAAGGAGGAAAGAATATACGATGGAGAAAAGATAGTCTCTTTAATAAGTGAAGTTGGGAAAACTGGACAGTTACATGTAAAAGAATAAAATTAGAATATTTACTCACACCACATATGAAAACAAACACTAAATGAATTAAAGACCTAAGTCTAAGTCCAGATACTCTAAAACCTCTAGAGGAAAACTTAGGCAGAACACTCTTTGATATAAATTGCAGCAATATTTTTTGGATCTGTCTCCTAAAGCTAATGAAAGAAAGCAGAAATAAACAAAAGAGACTGATCAAACTCAAAAGCTTTTAGTGACAAAGGAAAGCTGACAAAATGAAAAGACAACATACTGAATGGGAGAAAATAATATCAAATGATGTGACTGATAAGGAACTACAAAATTCCAGATGTACAAGCTGGTTTTAGAAAAGGCAGAGGAACCAGATATCAAAGTGCCAACATCTGTTGGATCACTGAAAAAGCAAGAGAGTTCCAGAAAAACATCTACTTCTGCTTCATTGACTATGACAAAACCTTTGACTGTGTGGATCACAACAAACTCTGGAAAATTCTGAAAGAGATGGGAATACCAGACCACCTGACCTGCCTCTTAAGGAATTTGTATGCAGGTCAGGAAGCAACAGTTAGAACTGGACATGGAACAACAGACTGGTTCCAAATCAGGAAAGGAGTATGTCAAGGCTGTATATTGTCACCCTGCTTATTTAACTTACATGCAGAGTACATCGTGAGAAACACTGGGCTGGATGAAGCACAAGCTGGAATCAAGATTTCTGGGAGAAATATCAATAACCTCAGATATGCAGATGACCCCACCCTTATGGCAGAAAGTGAAGAAGAACTAAAGAGCTTCTTGATGAAACTCAACATTTGGAAAACTAAAATCATGGCATCTGGTCCCATCAGTTCATGGAAAATAGATAGGGAAACAGTAGAAACAGTGGCAGGCTTTATTTTGGGGGACTCCAAAATCACTGCAGGTGGTGACTGCAGCCATGAAATAAAAAGATGCTTGCTCCTTGGAAGAGGAGTTATGACCAACTCAGACAGCATATTAAAAAGTAGAGACAGTCCTTTGCCAACAAAGGTCCATCTAGTCAAAGATATGGTTTTTCCAGGAGTCATGTATGAATGTGAGAGGTGGACTATAAAGAAAGCTGAGCACCAAAAAATTGATGCTTTTGAACTGTGGTATTGGAGAAGACTCATGAGAGTCCCTTGGACTGCAAGGAAATCCAACCAGTCCATCCTAAAGGAAATCAGTCCTGAATATTCATTGGAAGGACTGATGTTAAAGCTGAAACTCCAATACTTTGGCCACCTGAAGCAAAGAACTGTCTCATTTGAAAATACCCTGATGCCAGAAAAGATTGAGGACAGGAGGAGAAGGGGACAACAAAGGATGAGATAGTTGGATGGCATCACTGACTCAATGGACATGAGTTTGAGTAGACTCTGGGAGATGGTGATGGACAGGGAAGCCTGGTGTGCTGCAGTCCATAGCATCACAAATAGTCATACACAACTGAGCGACTGAACTGAACTGAACTAACTGGTAAGGGGTTAATATGCAAAATACATAAACAGCTCATACAACTCAACATAGACAAAACATATATCCCAATTTTAAAAAGGAAGAAGATGTAAATAGACATTTTCCCAAAGAAGACATATACATGACCAACAGACACATGAAAAGATGCTCAACATGGAAAATCATCAGAGAAATGCATTTAAAACCACAGTGAGCTATCACCTCATACCTGTCAGAACAGCCATCGTCAAAAAGAGCACAAAAACAGTTGTCATCAAAAAGAGCACAAATAAATATTAGCAAGGGTGTGAAGAAAATGGAACACTGTTTTTTCAAACGTAAACTGATGCGATTACTACAGAAAACAGCATGTTTTCCTTTAAAAAGTAAAAATAGTTCACCACATGATCCAGGTACTTCCTTCCTGGGTATAGACACAAAGAAAATGAAAACATTCATTTGAAAAGATACATGCACCCTGATGTTCAAAGCAGCAGTATTTATAATAGGATAAGGAAGAAACCTAAGTGTCCATCAACAGATGAACAGATCAAGAAGATGTGATGTATATACACAATGGAATATTACTCAGCCAAAACCAGGAACAAAAATCTGCCATTTGTAGCAACATTGATAGACCTGAAGGGCATTAAGCTTAGTGAAATAAGATGGAGAAAGACAAACACTATGTTATCATTTATGTGGAATCTAAACAATAAAACAAGTGAATGAATATACTGTAATAAAACAGAAACAGACTTATAGATATCAAATTAGTAGTTACCAGTTGAGAAAGGGAAGTGAGAAAGGACCTAATATGGTAGGGGCTTAAGCAGTACATACCACTATGAATAAAATATTTAAGATACTGGGACTTTCCTGGTGGTCCGGTGGCAAAGACTCTGCACTCTCAGTGCAGCTAGGACCCAGGTTCAATCCTTGATCAGGGAACTGTTTCCACAAAACTCCTACCAACCCTACTAACATAAGCGTCTACTAAGAGTATGCATGCCATAGTTAAAAAGATACAGCATGTTTCAACTAAGTCCCAGGACAGCTAAATAAATAAAAGAAAATTAAAATAAATAATTAATTTAGATACCATGATATTGGGCTTCCCAGGTGGCTCAGATGGTCAAGAATCTGCCTGCGATGCAGGAGACTTGAATTCGATCCCTGCATCCAGAAGATCCCATGGAGAGGGAATGGCAACCCACTCCAGTATTCTTGCCTGGAGAATGTCATGGACAGAGGAGCCTGGCAGGCTACAGTCCATGGGCTTGCAAAGAGTCAGATATGACTGAGTGACTTTCACTTCACTTCACTTCACTTCACCGTGATATTAATTCAAAAAGACAAATGTACCCAAATATTTGTTGCAGCACTACTTACAACAGCAGGACATGGAAGCAATCTAAATGTCCATCAACAGATGGATAAAGAAGTTGCAGTACATATATACAATGAAATATTAGACATAAAAAAGGACAAAAGTTTGGGTCATTTGTAGGGATGTGAATAGTGACGTGTCATATAGAGTGAAGTAAGTCAGAAAGAGGAAAACAAATATTGTATATTAATACATATATATATGGAAGGGTTTCCCTGGTGGCTCAGATGGTAAAGAAACTGCCTGCAATGTAGAAGACCTGGATCCGATCTCTGGGTTGGGAAGATCCCCTGGAGGAGGGCATGGCAACCCTCTCCAGTATTCTTGCCTGGAGAATCCTATGGACGGAGGAGCCTGGCAGGCCACGGTCCAGGGAGTTGCAAAGAGTCAGAGATGAATGAAGTGACTTATACTCCATAAATGGAGTATATGCTATAAAAATATTGAATTATTATGCTGCACACCTGCAACTAATGGAAACTAATATTGTAAATCAACTACATCTCAATTATTTTTTTAAAGTGTTTGGTTTCTGTATGTGTTTGTTTTGTGAAACTTGCTCTATTGATGCCATGCCACATTCTTCTGCATCCCCACATTCCCAACACCACCCCAGAAGTGACTGTTACTTTTGGAATTTAGAGTGTGAAACCATCCTATTAGGAAGTTATGGATTTGGTTATTACCTCTAGGCCTAGAACTTAAAACTCAAAGTTTATTTCACTTTTGCAAACTGAAGATTTTCTGGCAAAAGATGTTAGAAATTGATAACACAATGGTCAGAGTTCTTTTAAACGAAAGAAGCCTTGAATTTCCTCTTTATTGGCCTTATGAGTATTGGCCAACCAAGCCAATCCTGGCTCAGTGTGGGAGTGGACAGTGTGTAAAGTCCAGGAGGGCAGGAGCCCTGGAGGTCTCTTGGAGGTGGCCTGCCATGTAAGATCTGTGGGAAAAAAACTAGGAAGTGAAATTTTTATCTCCTGAATCTGATACCAAATCTGCAGCATTATCCAAGTCATTTTTGCTAATCTATAAATTGAGGAGATTGAACTAAAAGCAGGCTTTCAGTAAAAATATGTCTATGAATATTAATACATTATCTAATACATTTTCGATGCATTTTCATGTTAATGATACCACATGGTAGACAACGCTGAGGGAGAAGGCAGGGAGAAGCCAATTTTCCTGACCGAGGCTGCCTTGAACTGAGCTTCCAATCTAATTATTTCTTCATCAAAGCTCTGAGGATCCCCAGGAAAGTCAGACTTTCTTGAGCTCGTGTTCTTTTGCTTAGTCGCTCAGTCGTGTCTGACTCTTTGTGACCCCACAGACTGTAGCCCACCAGGCTCCTCTGTCCACGGGATTCTCCAGGCAACAGTACTGGGGTGGGTTGCCATTTCCTTCTCCAGGGGATCTTTCTGACCCAGGGATCAAGCCCATATATGCTGCATTGGTAGGGGATTCTTCACCAGCTTAACCACCAGGGATGCCCTGAGCTTAGACTCCATCAAGGCACTATAATCCACAAGACCTTTCAGAGTTTGAACTTTTCAAAACCTGAGAAGAGCGTTAGCAGCTTCTGAATTTCAGGAGAGGTTAAATTGCCCCCTCACCTCATCAAATTAGAGACCCCTTTCTACCTCCCAGACTTTCCTTCATCCCAGAGACACGACTGACTCTCAGAAATTCTCCCTCGTGGACATGGCCCTGTCCTCATTTTCATCCTGGGCTTTCCTCTCCTCTCTCTCTCTCTATTTTCATTGTGGAACAGAGTGGGAGGACCATGCTCACTACAAAACCATCACCAGAGGCCACAGCTGTACGGGCCTGTCAGCCGTGGACACATGGGACCGTGTGACTACGGGCAGTGGGTCGAGCTGGGCCACAGCTCTCATTGTTTATCCTTGGTGCTAATCACCATACACCAAGTGCCCTCGGCATGCGCTCTTTCTAGGATGAGTGTGTTTTACAAGTAGAAAATATCTGAAGTCTCTGCTCTGTGACCAAATGGAATATGTCAGAGAGAATGCGTTTATGACTCTTTCTGAAAATTATCATGTGGCTGATCCTTCTTGTAGGCCTTAAAGTAGAAAAATACACTTTAGTTTCTTTTTTCCTCTAGGAAACTAAAGACTTCACAATTCTTAAAATAAGGAATAAACTATGAAATCTAAAACCTTATGCAAAAGAAGCAACTGTATCCTATGAAAATGCTCATAAATTGAGGATTATGTTAATTCCTCTATATACAACCATCTATTTAGGAGAGTTTTGTTGCCATCTACATTATTTGAAACTTAGTGTAAAAATATATAGGAGGAGAGAGGTGAGGTGGAGAATTGAGCCTAATTTTAAGAGAGTGAGATTTAGGGTCAGCATACTGACAAAAAGCACTCACAAGTATTAAATTACAAAAGCAATTAACTACCCCATGCAATGTATACTTAAGTGCAGCAAATTCTAAGAAATTGTGGAAAGGCTGCCCTCTTCAGACATAGTACTTTTTCTTTTTAAGGTGCTATATATTTTTTTTTCTCTATAAGCTTCTCCAGGGGAAAACGGAGAAAGGGATAAAATAGTTATAAATCAGAGCTTTGCTCTAAGAAATAAATGTCATAGAAGGACATGGGGAAAATGTTCTTTAGTACCTAGTTTGCCTGACTGGACTTGCCTAGAATATATATCTTAAAGTATTCCACATGGCTCTTGAAGCATCTAGTAAGCAAGCTTTAGAATCCTAAGCAGCCATTAATTAATGCAACTGTCACGGCTGAAATGTTTACCTCGACCGTCACGTATCTCAGTGCATTTGGAATAACCACCTCAAGTCACAACAATTGGCTCTCATGCCATTAGAATTGTTAATAGCCATGATGAACTCTGCTCTTTTCACACCCAACTCTTGTCTTCTGCTTTATTCCTGTCATTGTGAACAAGTGGAAATGACAATGATGAGAGTCCTGTCCCAAGGGAAGGCACTGTGCATGTTTGGGGCCCTAGGAAGGCACTCACCTGGTTGTCAGCAGTTTCTTTAGGAAACTCTACAGATGGGTCTTAGGGAGAACCAAGTGGAAACTTTCATTTCAAATTCAACTTATTTTTCTACAATTCCTGATCTGGATCTTTTGTCTCCCAATATTTACTTTCTCAATGATCAGATATAAAATACGAGTCTCATATAATGAGGAGTCCAAGAACCATACTCAAAAACCAATTTCAATTCCTTATGTTCAGTCCAGAACAAATCAGAGCAAAAAAAAAATATATATAAATTACCAATGAATCAGAAAATACCCCATGTATCACCTTCCATGAGAAAGACAGGAAGGAATCTAGTTCACAAGGTGGCCTCTTTTGCTTTGTAACTACGATGAAAAGAGAAGGCATGTTATATACTCAATTAAACAGCGATCATTTGAAATACTTTCAAGAAACAGTGCTTTACGGAAATTGAATTGGAGTCTGTAGGAAAATGGTGTGTATAGCAGTGACAAGTTGTCATTTACATAAGATCTGACATATGTAATATACATGTCCATATTTGCAGAAGGACATAAACACAGAACTAACTTGTTTATAATTGGAGGTGACTGGCCGAAAGGAAACGTGGGTCGGTTTGCTTCTCCTCCGGTTTGAGTACTCAGTTTCATGTTTAACTGATATATTACCATTTTTATGAGGAGTAAAATAAGAGTAAATAAATTATGAGAATTTAAAATATTATCCATTAGCCAGGAATATTCAGGTTTTCTTTGAATGGACACTCAGCAGCTGCCATTCCTGAAGGCATTTCTAGCAGATCAGCATTTTTTTGACTTCCTGGTTCCCAAATTACTTGGGTCCAAAATTAAGACTGGTAGACAACCAGACTGCAGATAAGACTGAGGCCTCATATTTATGCAGAGCTTTAATTCTTAGCATTTGGGCAGGGAAGCCAGCATCATGCTAAATTCTGAGCTCGGATTATACCTATTTTCAGGGATAAAGTGAGGAAATTCTTAATGGAACCATCAGAAGGTGCTTTCTACTCAAGAGCAAAGCCTTGAGGTCAAGAAAACCTAGTCACATGTGCCATAATGTCTGGGATTTAAAACATAGGTATATACGCCCATGTAACTAAAATTCTGTAAAATTACATTTTGAGGGACTTCCCTGGTGCCCCAGTGGTTAAGCATTTGCCTTGCAATAAAAGGGACACAGGTTCAATCCTTGGTCAGGGAACCAAGATTCCACATGCTGTACAGCAACTAAGCCCGCGTGCCACAATAGAGAGTCCATGTTGCCACATCAAAAGACCCCATGTGGCAGGAAGAAGATGCCATGTGCTGCACTGAGACTCGGCCTAGTCAAGGACAATTACACTTGGCTGTGCATCCAACTATGGATGGACACGTAGATACATTTTTAAACTTGCACAGTTCATGTGTATACACAACATAGACATTATGTATTCTGGGTAATACAGTATCTGTTGTATATTATAAATGTGTTCATGTGCATTATTTATATTTATATATTGATTATTTTACTTTGTATTTTATAAATATAGGAACCTCACCTTGTATGTTAATACATAAGTATATGCAATATACTACATACTATTTACAATGTATTCAATTATATAGTACATTTTTTATATATATGAAGTATACTACATAAGTACGATATATTATACATTGTGAGATATATAACATGAGATATAAATTATATATAATGTACTAATGTTAAATATAAAGATTATATATGGCACATTATATGCACAAGTTATATAATATATGGGCTTCCCATGTGGTGCTAATGGTAAAGAAACTGCTTGCCAATGAAGGAGATGCAAGAGATGCAGGTTCAGTCCCTGGGTTGGACTATCCCCTGGAGGAGGGCATGGCAACCCACTCCAGTATTCTTGCCTGGAGAATGCCTATGGACAGAGGAGGCTGGCAGGCAAGAGTCCATGGGGTCTCAAAGAGTCAGATATGATTGAAGCAACTTATCAGGCACACATAAAATATATATTTCCAATATTTGCCACATGATACGAAGAGCCAACTCACTGGAAAAGATCCTGATGCTGGGTAAGACTGAAGGCAGAAGAAGGGGGCAGCAGAGGATGAGATGGTTAGATAGCATCACCCACTCAACAGACATGAATTTGAGCAAACTCCAGGAAATAGTGAAGACCAGGGAAAAATTGGTGTGCTGCAGTCTATGGGGCTGCAAAGAGTTGGACACAATTTAGCGACTGAATAACAACAACAAAAGGGATATTACGTATTTTGTACATGATGCTATTGTTGCATAAATGTGTCTATAAAACTAAGATATTGAACTTACTTTGAAATTTAATACATTTTCAATGGTAATCTTAAATGTATGCAAATTCTAACATCTACAGAGTTTAGAAGAAAATTACCCTTCACAGAGAAGACACCGCTATCAAAGTGTTAGTCACTCAGTTGTGTCCGATTCTTTGTGACCCCATGAGCTATAGCCCACCAGGCTCCTCTGTCCATGGGATTCTCCTGGCAAGAATACAGGAGTGGGCAGCCATTCCCTTCTCCAGGGGATTATCCTGAGCCAGGCATCGAAGCTGGGTCTCCCGCACTGCAGGCAGACTCTGCACCATCTGATTCACCACTTTATCTGTTCCCAACAGAGCACTTCATAAGCTTTCCTCCCTCTTCAGACACAGGCATCTTCAATATTTAGAGTCTTATAAAGTTCATGGATGCTATCCAATTTCAGATCTAAAACCAATTCATTTTCTGAGTTGGTGTTGGCTAGCCTAGCTTCGGTCAGCTGGCTATTTTAAATACAACCACCTTAAACACAGCTCTGCAGAATGATCTTGGTATCTTCACTATAGTGAAAGAAACATCAAGTCCCCCAGGATTTGTGAAAAGGTGAGTTTGTGGCCAGTGTTGGGCCAAGACAGCTGGATGGGCAGGTCTGTAGCCTGGAAGGCAATGCAGCCTTCCAGCCTTCGTGCTTTGCTTAGCAAACATGATGCTCCATGTATCAGCACAGTCATTTAAAAGGCTTTGGAAACCCCTACCTCCCCAACACACACATGAAACACACCAGCAGTCACATCAATTTCCATTTAGATGTAGCATCACTGTGTCCGTTACCATGGCCCAGACACAGGCCAGGGAAAGCTTTGCACAGAGGAGTCCTCCTGTGATTAACAGGTGGGGTCAAAGGGGACAAACTGCCATCAGACACTTGTCCCCACAAGCACAATATGCACATGACCCAACGGGTGTGGAGCACATTTGGTACATGGCAGATCTGCTCACGCGTCATAAATCAGTTCAGTTCAGTCGCTCAATCGTGTCCAACTCTTTGCAACCCCATGAATCGCAGCATGCCAGGCCTCCCTGTCCATCACCAACTCCCGGAGTTCACTCAGATTCACATTCATCGAGTCATTGATGCCATCCAGCCATCTCATCCTCTTCTCCTCTTGCCCCCAATCCCTCCCAGCATCAGAGTCTTTTCCAATGAGTCAACTCTTTGCATCAGGTGGCCAAAGTACTGGAGTTTCAGCTTTAGCATCATTCCTTCCAAAGAAATCCCAGGGTTGATCTCCTTCAGAATGGACTGGTTGGATCTCCTTGCAGTCCAAGGGACTCTCAAGAGTCTTCTCCAACACCACAGTTCAAAAGCATCAATTCTTTGGTGCTCAGCCTTCTTCGCAGTCCAACTCTCACATCTATACATGACCACAGGAAATGATTCCTAAAACTGGGGTTGGAAGGAAAAGCTGCCCAGGGTGTCTCTGTCCCATGCTCCACTCCCCTTCCCCCAGCATGGCCTGGGACACACTGCCCTCTCTCCACAGAAACCTCACAGCTCCAGGTCTGGGAGCCACAGCGGCTCTGGAAGGGACACCCGGGATCACACGGCACACTGCTCAGGTCTGGACCTGAAGGAGCGCCCTGCAGATGCGGCGGTGGTGGAGGGACCGCCCTCACCCCCAGCCTCCTAGCTCCTGACTCTTCCTCACTGCACAGTGTAGGGTCCCCGCCTGCTGCAGGAAGGGTGGGGGCTGGGAATCTCTCATCTCTGAAAAGGGCATCTGTCGATGTGCTGGCCCTGGTCCCTTTCCCACAATATCTACTATACATTGTTGTTGTTCAGTCGCTAAGTCCTTTCTCTCTTGCAACTCCATGGACTGTAGTCCACCAGGCTCCTCTGTCTTCGGTATTTACCCAGCAAGAATACTGGAGTGGGCTGCCACTTCTTTCTCCAGGGGGTCTTCTCAACCCAGAGATCGAATCTGTGGCTTCTGCATTGGCAGGTGGATTCTTTAGCAACTGAGCCACCAGGGGCACTTTTTTTTTTTTTTTTAATAAATAACAACAGTCTATTCCTTTGAGAACTCCTCCACTCCCACTGCAGGCCTCCAGGAGTCTCGGCCTCCAGGTGACCCAAGTCTTCCAGGAAGTTTCTTTACCCAGAATTTGGTTCTTCAGTGAAATAGCTCAAGGGCAACTGAGAAGCACTTCCTTGGATGGAGAAGCCCTGGAGAGACCTTTTATTAGTTTCTATAACTGTCCTGGATCCCTGGAGCTTCCCTCTTTGTTACCTTTTCTAAGTCCCACAGACTCAATTTTTCCTTTTTGAAATTTATGATCTATCCTCTATCCTGCCAATAAATTCTTTTTTGCTTAAATTAGCCAGGGTTAGTTTCTGTTGGCTTGAAACCAAAATACCATAACTGATAGAGAGCCCTGCCAGTGACCTTGTTTTCAAGTTCTTTTCTGCTTTGCACTGCATCTAGCTGACAGATTTTATTTTCTTGGACTCCAAAAATCACTGAGGATGGGGACTGCAGCCACTTGCTCCTTGGAAGAAAAACTATGACAAATCTTGACAGCATATTAAAAAGCAGAGCCATTACTTTGCCTACAAAGGTCCATTTAGTCAAAGCCTTGGTTTTTCCAGTAGTCATGTACATATGTGAGAGTTGGACAATAAAAAAGACTGAACACCGAAGAATTAATGCCTTCCAACTGTGGTGCTGGAAAAGACTCTTGGGAGTCCCTTGGACAGTAAGGATATCAAATCAATCAATCCTAAAGGAAATCAACCCTGAATATTCATTGGAAGGACTGATGCTGAAGCAGAAGCTCCATTACTTTGGCCACCTGATGGGGAAGAGCCAACTCACTGGAAAAGACCCTGATGCTGGGAAAGACTGAAGGCAGGAGGAGATGGGGATGACAGAAGATGGTTGGATGGCCTTACCAAATCAATGGACATGAGTCTGGGTAAATTTCAAGAGATAGTGAAGGATAGGGAAGACTGGCATGCTGCAGTCCATGGGGTTGCAGAGTTGGACACAACTGAGTGACTGAACAGCAACAAGTTATCAAGTTCTGTTCATTATAAATATACCATTTTCTCTCTATATAATATACAACAGTATATCTTACTATCATATACTTCACATACTATGCCATCTTTTTCTCATCCTTAACATGCCCTTATGATATACATATTAATACTGCAACTACACTGAGGATGAGGCAATAACTGGGTTCAAGCAAGTTAAATCAGCCATGCATTGGGATACTCTGAGGCCTTGAAAAATCAGACCAGGGCCTGAATGCTGATTCAGTGAGTCTGAGAGGGGCCCAGGGAGTCACTTTCTTAACAAGCATCTGGGAGGATGATGTGGCTGGTCAGGGGCACATTTGAAGCACTAGACTCGGTCAGTATTCTCAAACGCTCACGTGCCTAGAGACCACGTGGGGGGCAGACCCCAACTCAGCAGGGCCGAGGCAGGGCCTGTGACTCTGCATTTCCCACTGCTTCCAGAGCAGCCGCTGCTGCCAGACCACCCTCAGCAATGAGCATCACGTGGCTGTCCCAGATGGCACAGGCAGTCACTGCCCCAGGCTGGACTTGACTTTGGGCTTTTGTCTGCTCTTATTCACTCTTGCCTTCTGGAGGAAAGCCTGGTCTTTACAGGGGAGGATCCTGAAACCTAGAAGGAGCAGCAGTTATGGCTGGTTAGTTAAATGGTCAGCAGGACGCAACCTCCCCAGGGTGCTTGGGCCGGGGGGAGGTGCTCCAGTGACCACGAAGTCCATTCTGCATGAAACTCTGATTTTAAAAAAAATGAAGTAAAGGGCCAGGCCAGCATCTTGTCACATGTCACTGGTGGGGCAGGCAACTGAGATCTGAGTGAACAAACCACTCACTCAGTTAAAAGATGCCAAAGTCAAGCGTCACGCTCCCACTACCTAAGACAGCCCCCTCCCGAGAAGGCAAGACACATCCTTCCTCTAAAAGAAGAGACAGGGGACACAGACCCTAGACACCAGACAGCAAAACCAGTGGCCCACTGGCCCCCCTGGCCCACAGCAGGTCTTCTCTGGCCTGCAGAGAGTCTGGTGTGTTGGCGGGTTAGTCAGTTGCACATTTAAATATCAGGAAAATGTACACTATCATCCAGAATGGAAATATTGAAATTTTGACAACACAGAGCCCCAGTTCTCACACCTTCCAAGAATGAGCTCTGGTTGTGAAGGGAGGAACATAGGTTCTGGCGGTCACTCAAGTAGCCACATTCCCCGCCTATGGACTCATGAGACACACACTGCGACCCCAACCCCATCACCCTGCAGTCAGGACACCCTGCACCAGCTGGGTTCGGATGACTGCAAAACAACTGGAGATTCCTGGTCCAGGGCAGCTCACTGGGATAGGAGACAGGAAGGAGCTGAGTTGCGCCATCTCACTAGGAAACGACTGCATCTATTCAAGTGCCAGAAAATAAGCCCAGGAATGAATGTCCCTGCCCCTGCTGTGGCAGTAAGGTGGCTCTTGGTTGGTGACAGTTTGCTCATTTCTGAAAAACTCTGCCTTAAAAAAAAATAATAACATTTTCTCTCCCCTCATGGATTAGTGGTCCCCGCTGCACACAGCCAAAGATGTTTCTGAAGGAGACTGAGGATCCAGCTGGCAAAATGCTGCTTTAGCATGATTTCAAATTGCCAAATCTCAGAGCCAACATAATGCCACACTTCTGTTGAAATTACAGGTCAATTAGGACTACGTGGGGTGTGAGTAAGCACTCTGTACACAGCCTGTATTTCTTGTTATCAAAGGGCAACAAGAAAGCATATCCAGAAGTAGACTGGGGCAGTTTCAGGGAAATCAAATTTCTGCAAGGAATTTAAACACTGACACTTGCTCTGTTGAAGACAAAAGGTTTGCCAGTAATTCATTAGACCTTTAAGACCACAGCCACATGTGAGCGCGTGCGCACATGCACACACACGCACACACACAGAGCTATATATTTGAGTCAGCCTTGAGAGCCTCCTCCTCTACTGTTCTGCTGCCTCCTTGCAGCCTGAAGGTAGAAATAATGAGCCTGCAGAAGGGAGTGACAGACTTTATCTTCGAGACACTGACCCGAATGACTCCATTAGCATTGTTCCAAGGAAAAGTCACCCTCCCTGGATGGGGAGTTGGAGGGTGGGGGTGCTGTGGGGACAGGAGGCACCGAGATATTCAGCTTCCATTTGGAACCAGACCCTCCCTAACCACGAAGGACATGCATGCCCTGACCCCTGGCTCCCACAAAAGCCAGCCCTTGTCATTGCTGTGCTCCTTGCTTGCAAGAGAACAAGAGCTTCTCCAACCAAGAAGCACCTCCCTACTCCCGGCTCTCACCAGAAGCCATCACCCCGTTCAGCCCACATCAGTGAGGGCCAGGCAGCCCATTGTGATGGATTCCCTCAGCCCAGACTTGCGGTTTATCATTCAGATGATTTCCCGGCCGGTATCCTTTTCTTGAGGATGATCAAAGCCACATGTCCTCCCCAGAGATCTGACTTCCCAGAGAGAACCATCCTTTCCAGTCCCAAACGAGGGAAGGGAAGAGAGTTGAAGTGGGGAGGGGAATGCTGGAGGGGAAGGTGGGGGTATCACTCACATAGACACACACAGCGTCACTCCAGGCAAAAACATCTCCTTTAACAATGTAAAGACCTACTAAATCTGCAATGAGATCATTGGACTTTCACATTTTGAGCACCAGATATTTTTTAATCCAGAAGTGCTGCCAATGGATAAGTTTGCATTTAAAAGTATGCAAATAATAAATGCTGGAGAGGGTGTGAAGAAAAAGGAATCCTTTTGCACTACTGGCAGGATGATACAGCCACCATGGAGAACAGTATGGAGGTTCCTTAAGATACTAAACACAGAACTGCCATATGACAGGGCAATCACACCACTGGACATACACCCAGAGAAAACCCTAATTCCAAAAGACACATGCAACCCAATGTTAATTACAGTACTATTCACAATAGCTAGGACATGGCAACCTAAATGTCCATCAACAGAGAAAGGACAAAGAAGATATAGTATATATGCAAGAGAATATTACTTAACCATAAGAAATGAAATTGGGTCAATTGACTTACAGTCTGTCATACAGAATGAAGTAAGTCAGAAAGAGAAAAATATCATGCATTAATGCATATATGTGGAATCTAGAAAAATGGTACAAATAAACTTATTTGCAAAACAGAAATAGAGTTACAGATGTAGAGAACGAACTTACGGTTATTAAGGGAGGAGTGGAGTGGGAGGAATTGGGATATTGGGATTGAAATATATATATGTGTGTATATATGTATGTATATATACATATGCATGTATGTATATATGTATATGTACGTACATGTATGTGTACATACACATGTACATACATATACATATGTATGTATATGTATATATACATGTATATATGTATGTGTGTGTGTATATATATACACACACACACACACACACACACACACACATACACACTATTGGTACTATGTATAAATGAGATAAGTACTGAGAACCTATTGTATAGCACAGGGAACTTTACAGAGTGCTCTGACCTAATTGGGAAGGAACTACAAAAAAGAGGGGATTCAGGTATAAATATAGCTGATTCACTTTGCTGTACAGCAGAAACCAATGCTGGAGAAGGCAATGGCAACCCACTCCAGTGTTCTTGCCTGGAAAATCCCACGGACGGAGGAGCCTGGTAGGCTACCATCCATGGGGTCGCACAGAGTTGGACATGACTGAAGCGACTTAGCAGCAGCAGCAGAAACCAATACAACATTGTAAATCAACTATACTTCAATAAAAATTAATTAAAAAATAAGTTTGGGGTGCAACATGCTATGATTCCAGAATTTGACCCCTTACTTGTTATGGGACCTTGTGCGTGTTTATGCAGCTTGGTTGACTACTTCTGATGGACTTGGTTTCTTCATCACCAAAATTAAGATATTAGTTCCTCCTTTGCAAAACTGTCTTATAAACTAAATGCAAAATGCAATTGTGCACCTCGAATAGTGTTGAGTACATTCAAGAAGTTCAATAAATGTGCCTTAATCATAACCACAGAAATACCAATAATATTTGAGTACGTCTTGTGAATGCACAGGTAGCCCTAACCAGGCAAGGATTATAGATGGAGTCCGTCCTGCCTTCCAACCATGTTGCCAAAGGAAAGTTTTCTTAGACTATATTCCTTCCCAAGGACATTTGGAGGAAGCCCTCCCCCACTGCTAGACCAGGCTTTGTTCATGACTGAACTTGAGCTTGAGGTCCCTGAGTCAGAGTTCTCTGAGAGGCTGGCTAGGAGGCACATCTTAGGTAGCTCGCCAAGTAGCCAAGCCAGTTCCTCACTCAGGGGAGAGTCTCGGTATGTTAGAACTTGCTGGAAACCACAAAGCAAATATAACATCTCTTCCTGGATGGTTAGAATTTAAAATGTCATCTTAAAATTACAACAAATATGGATATAAATAAAGTAAAAGTTGGGGGGAGGGTAAGATTTTTAACTTAAAATATATAACTTCAGGAGGAATTCAGGAGGCTGGTGTTTCAGGGTCTTAGATTGGGAGCAGGGATCAGGCAGTCTCTCTGCTCTGCCCTTTGAGTGGTTGGGAAACACCCATTCCCCATTCAAGCTCAAGACAACAGCAAGAGTGGGTGCTATTACTGCCATTTCATTGGTGAGCAATCAGGCATAACGAATCTGCAGTAACAGAAGACAGATTAGTGATTTCCTAGGTCCAGGATCAGAGGAACTGACCACAAAAGGGCATGAAGGAAGATTCTGGGGCGACAAATATTCTACCTTGATAGCAGTGGTGGTTACATATACCTGCACACATTTGTCCAAAAAACAAACTCTACAATTTAAATAGGTATAGTTTACTGTGTGGATAGCAAATTAGAATTGATTTTTTTTAAGCCTTCAGTTTTTAATTGAGAAGTCTGTTGACTCTGAATCCAACTGCAGGGAAAAAAAATAGACCCCATCAGACAGTAGAAGAACATTATGGGGATGAGAGGAATATAGATAAAATGGTGGGTAGGTGGCACCAGTGCTGAGCCACAATTAGCAACTTAAATATTCAAGGAAAGTACAAGGAACTTTACATCCTGGGTAAGAGAAACTAGCAGGTAAGAGAAAGAAATTGTCAGGTGCTGGAAGAAGGACCAGAAAGAGGTGAAATGCACGGGGCGGGGCAGAGCGCTTCGGGCGCGGGGCAAGCAGGGAGCCGGGCAGAAGACTTTGAGGGCAGGGGAGCCTCTGGTTCCACAAGCTATGCTATATAGACTCTAAATATCACCTCCACAGGCCAGGTTCCAGTTGCCCCCATTAGTGCTGCCAAACTCTAGCAGAGGTTTAAGTTCCCTGAATATGCAAGCTGTCCCTCTTTCTTTGGCTCTGCTGGGAGCCATTCTCCCTGACTCCCTCTACAGAGATATTCAACTGCCAAGTGTGTCTGCAGCAAGGGGTTCCATACTCAAAAAAAAAAAAAGGACTTATCTTTAGCTCCTGAAAAGTTGCTAGGGTTTTTCAGTACAGAGGAAAGATGAGTGACTAGGCTTCTTTTGGTTTCAGAGATTGGGGCAGGGGAACGGAAAAGAAAAAGAAAACCAACCTGAAGTTTGTTGCAGTGTCACTCTTCATTTTTCAGTGTGAATTTGGAAATTGGCTTCAACTTGGTGTGAGCCTTTTCACAGAAATATATTACACTGAACACTGAAGTGTGTTAAAAATACTGGTGCTCTCTGGTAACCGTCTGTCAGTCTTTGCGGCACATAGCAATTTAAAATTATTGGAGCTCTTAAATTAAGTGCTTAAATTTGAAGGTGATCACCACTCTGAGCATGTGGATTGCACAGCTATCTCAACTATAACAGTGCTTCAATTTTCTTTAAGCAGGTCATTTTGGAGAGCGATAAGGTAGTCTGATTGCCCAGCATGCATTGATTTAAAACTACTGGATTCGTCAATTCATTTCTACAAGCACTTTTGTTTGGGTGCAGTCTTGCTCTGATGGCTTAAATTGGGCCAAATTAGCCTATACCACACATGCTGAAAAAGCTAATGTATTTTGGTAATCTACCTTTTGGAGGGCAAAGTTAACAATTATTTCAGCTAAGGCAAAAACAGGACTCTAGAAGACGTATTTGCCTTTCAAAAATACAAGGTCATGTAGGTGGGATTTTTCTCTGTGTCTAATGTCAAAAAGTTACAAAGGGAATATATGTATTGGTTTTACAGAGAGCACTTGGACCAATATAAGATATTTGATTTCTCAAAAGTAATATAAATTTTATCTGAAGGTAAAATTTTTGTAGAATTCTGTGTCCTTGCTAGATAGAACCTACAACTTAACATTTTACTACATTGGAAATACTAAGGCACAAGGTTTAATTACCTGACTGTACACAGGGAATAAAATATCTTAAAATTTTTTTGGTTGTTGAAGTACAGTTGAATTACAATGTTGTATTAATTACTGCTGTTGTTGTTCTGTCTCCAAGTCACGTCCAACTTTTTGTGACCCCATGGACTGCAGCACGCCAGGCCTCCCTGTCCCTCACTATGCCCCAAAGTTTGCCCAAGTTCACGTTCATTGCATTGGTGATGCCATCAGCTATCTCCTCCGCTGATGCCCTCTTCTCCCCCTGCCCTCAATCTTTCCCAGCATCAGGAATTTTTCCAATGAGTCATCTGTTCACATCAGATGACCAAAATACTGAAGCTTCGGCTTCAGCATCAGTCCTTCCAGTGAATATTCAGAGTTGCTCTCCCTTGAGATAGACTGCTTTGGTCTTCTAGTATAGCCAATTATTGCTGTAGAGCCGAGCAATAAGTTACACATATATATACATTCTATTTTATATTCTTTTCCATTATGGTTTATCATAGGATATTGAATATAGTTACCTGTGCTATACAGCAGACCCTTGTTGTTTTAAAATACTTTTTTTCAAAGTAAATATGCCCTTGGCCTGTTACAAGAGAAAGTGAAAATGTAAAGTAACAACTAAAGAAAGTTAAGAAGAAAAACAGCCAATGGGCAAGATGTCTCACATAACAGATCTCAAAATATCCCATTATCAGGTAGTCTGAGAAAAAAAGATTTGCTCTTAAAAATAAGTGGGAAAATGCTGACTCAGTTATACCAAAAATAGCAATAACAGCTAACATGTATTGAACATTAGGTATTAATCTCTTGTCACCCTTATAGCAACTCCCAGGGGTAACAGTTACAGCCCCTTTCCCTTTTACTATCATATAGAACTTATTTTTCTTTATTGGGAATAGATTACCATATCTACAGAAAAACATTTTAAGGGGGTATCAGAATAAGAAAATACAACACAAACACATACATTCTCAAAGGGTTTCTTTGCAGCTCTAATGAGGTATAACATACATACCATAAAATTCAGGCACTGTGAATACACAGTTCAAATAGCATGTCGTAAGTGTATGTTTATACCACCATCTCCACAGTCCAAGACCAGAATATTTCCACTAGCCTGAAAAGTTCCCTTATGTGCATGGATCTAGTCTGCAGTCAATCCCCATTACTACCCCAAAGCCCCAAGCCACCTCTGGTCTGAGAATTTCATAGAAAGGGGATCATACACTATGTGTCTTTTGCACTTGCCTTCTTTCACCTAGTGTAGGATTTTTGAGGTCCATGTTGTAGCATCTGTTAGTAGCTCTTTTTATTACAGAATAGAATTCCCTTGTATGGTTATCCTACAATTGATGCACACTTGGCTTGCTACTGGTTCTATGCCATTATAACTAAGGCTGCTATGACCACTTGTGTACATGTCTTTGTGTGTGTCTATAACATCAGTTATCTCCTAGGTAGAAACCTAGGAGAACTGGTGATTCGTAAGATAAGTCTGGGTTTAACTTTGTGGGGAACTGCTGCCAATCTATTTTCCAAAGTGGCTGCACCATTTTACATATTCACCTTTCCACCAGCAATGAATAAAATACCATTTTCCTGGAAGAATGTGAAATCGCTCAGTCGTATCCGACTCTTTGCGACTCCATGGACTGGGGCCTATCAGGCTCCTCCGTCCATGGTATTTTCCAGGCAAGAGCACTGGAGTGGGTTGCCATTTCCTTCTCCAGGGGATCTTCCTGACCCAAGGCTTGAACCCAGGTCTCCCGCATCATAGGCAGATGCTTTACCATCTGAGCCATCAGGGAAGCCAAGGGAGGATCAGTTAGGTATTCCCCAAGACTGCACAGCCAGTAACCATAAAGCAGGGGTCTGCAGCTGAATGCCTGGCTCTTGGCTATCCATGTTTCTGCTGCTGCTGTTAAGTCACTTCAGTCGTGTCCGACTCTGTGCGACCCCATAGACGGCAGCCCACCAGGCTCCCTCATCCCTAGGATTCTCCAGGCAAGAACACTGGAGTGGGTCTAAACTTCTCAAATGTGCATAGATTTAAGGTTAAACAAATGTCCCTGCCATAGGACTTGAGAGGACGCAAGACACTGGTCATTTTATGGAACTTTCAAGAGGAGTTAATAACGTGTGGTATTTTCCCACCACTTTTGTCCCCTGGACACTTGCTCATCAAAGTATATGTCTTCCGTTAAACTCCCTAGCAGCAGAGCCTGAGACAAGGAAGAGCAGAGATGATTTGCTGCAGAAACAAATGTCATGGAACGAGGGAAGCAGGCTAGAAAGGAAAGAGGGACTCAAGAATGAAGCTTCAAGAAGAGTTCATCTTTTACCTTACTGGAGCTCAGAACAAGCACTGGACCTTAAATCGAAGACAGCGTAGTCTTGCCCAGGGTTCCTCAAGTCACTGGGTCATTGACTGTGGGTTGCCACTACTCTTGGCTCAGGGGAGAGGAGGGGACTATGACCTTCTCTCCTTGGTGTCTCCAGGTGGTAGAGAGCAATGGTCCAGAGCAGTGGCTACTGGAGGCCTCAGCAACCAGCTCACTGAGTGCACAGCGCTGGCAGCAGCACCTTAGGAAGGCGCCCGCAGCACCCACTACAGGAAGCGTCTCACCCTCTCCTAGAGGCTGACCCACCACGCTCTTCCTTCCCTCCGGGGCTTTGCACTTACCGTTCTAATGTGAGGGTCTCACCCTGACACAAACAAAAAGTACACTGGCTGCTTCTCATTCCTTGCGTGGGTATTAGTTCAAATGTCAATATGAAAAAAAAAGCTGAAAAAGAAAGGGTGATTGTGGTCATCAAAACTGGTTATACATTCTCTACACAATTTAAGGCTGCTCTGGACTCTTACACTCCCATCATCACATGACCCAGAAAACAGCAGAGCCTGTCACCAGGCAGGCACATCCTTCTGCTTTACCTCATTTTCCCCAGAAGTGCAGGCCTCAGGAGCATATGTATCAAGACAGGACAGGACTGGGAGCGCTGTAGTAACAAACAGCCCCCAGATCTCAGTGGCGGAAAATAAAGATGAGCTATTGGGTTGGCCAACAAGTTTGGGAATCTCTTATGGAAGTGAACTTTGGGGCCAATCCAATATTTCTTGCTGGTCATCCACTGGGGACCAGCCCAGGTGGCAGGTGGGTGTGGGGGAGTGAAGGTACTACGCTGTGAAAGTCACTCAGAGCCCCCAGTGGATCAGCCATCAGTCTGAGGGCTTCTAGTCACTAACATCAAACCACAGGGAAAGAGTTTCCGAGACTTTAGCAGTAGTAAATACATGCACCAGCCCAGAAGCAACACGTGTACTCAGGGACTCATTGTTAGAACTGCCCGCAGGGCCTGAGAAGTGCTATTCCCAAGAACTCGGAGACCAGTGGAGGAATGTGTGGCCTTTCTTTAAGGCTTGACTTCATCTGATGATGAACAGCATGGCTCTGATCACTGTTTTCAGTCAATAAAGTAACTCCTTTCCTAATGGCCTCCCATATTAAACTAGGTTTGAAAAGAATAGAACTTCCAGTGGTGTAGAGATAAAGAGTAATTAAGTTGACCATGAGCAGTGGTTAATGAGCTAGCAAATCCTTCCAAGAGAACACTAGCTCAATCCCAAGTCACCGGCCAAGGAAGTTCTGCAGTATTTCAAAATGTTCAGAGCTTTTCTGCGTTTACTTTGAGGAAGAGACCGTTGGCTTGCTTCTATTGCTAAGGTCACTGAAGGTCAAGAGGCTATAAAACTTATTTTAAGACCAAGCCAGGACAGTGATCTGACAGGGTTATGGAGCACAAAGCCTTAATTAAAGTTCCCAAGCAAAGAGAAAGAATTTAACTATGTGCTTATATTATTCTCTGTGTAAAGAAAGTCTTTCAAACTTCTGTATCAAGAAAAAAAAAAAGTCTTTGCAATTAACTTAAAATAAGTCATCTTTTTCAAGGAACTTAGATTGATGATGCAAAGGTAGCTTTTAACTTGTTATTTTTCCCCAGGACCTTCCACATACAACAGGCAATTAGGAGAGCCGTCTTTTTCTATTCAGCATGTGTGTAACTGCTGCAGTGTACTTTAGAGACTTTCTCTTGAAATTAGCTAAATTTAGGACACTTCCCTACTTGCCTGTGAGTTGTCTAGAAAGACAATAAATTCTAAATATTGGGTGGGAGGGGAAGGAGATGTAAGAGATCATGATCTGTGGCAGAGAACTGAGGGAGTGAATGTGTCAGCCACACAAAATTGTTCCCAAGGTTTAAATTAAGAGGAATCACCTCGATTGAAAAATCACAGTTTTTATGTAGAAGAAAATCATCTATTTATGCAGAAGACCCAAAAAGACATTTCTCCAAAGTTGTCTACAGGTGGCCAATAGGCACATGAAAAGATGCTCAACACTGCTAATTATTAAAGAAACTCAAATCAAAATTAAATGAGGTACCACCTCACCCCAATCAGAATGGCCATCATCAAAAAGTCTACAAATAACAAATGCTAGAGGGTATGGAAAAAAGGGAATCCTCCTACAGTGTTGGTGGGAAGGCAATTGGTGCAGCCACTATAAAGAACAGTATGAAGGTTCTTCAAAAAACTAAAATTAGAGTTACCATTTAGTCCAGCAATCCCACTCTTTGGCATACACCCAGATAAAACTATAATTGGAAAAGATACATGAACATATATGTTCATCACAGCACCATTTACAAGAGCCAAGACAGAGAAACAACCTAAGTGTTCTTTGACAGAGGCATGGACGAAGAAGGTGTGGTACATATAGATGGTGGAATATTACTCAGCCATCAAAAAGAGTGAAATAATGACATGTGCTGCAACACAGATAGGCCTAGAGATTATCATGCTAAGCAAAGTATTAATGAATCAAAAGAGNAATCGCTCAGTCGTATCCGACTCTTTGCGACTCCATGGACTGGGGCCTATCAGGCTCCTCCGTCCATGGTATTTTCCAGGCAAGAGCACTGGAGTGGGTTGCCATTTCCTTCTCCAGGGGATCTTCCTGACCCAAGGCTTGAACCCAGGTCTCCCGCATCATAGGCAGATGCTTTACCATCTGAGCCATCAGGGAAGCCAAGGGAGGATCAGTTAGGTATTCCCCAAGACTGCACAGCCAGTAACCACAAAGCAGGGGTCTGCAGCTGAATGCCTGGCTCTTGGCTATCCATGTTTCTGCTGCTGCTGTTAAGTCACTTCAGTCGTGTCCGACTCTGTGCGACCCCATAGACGGCAGCCCACCAGGCTCCCTCATCCCTAGGATTCTCCAGGCAAGAACACTGGAGTGGGTCTAAACTTCTCAAATGTGCATAGATTTAAGGTTAAACAAATGTCCCTGCCATAGGACTTGAGAGGACGCAAGACACTGGTCATTTTATGGAACTTTCAAGAGGAGTTAATAACGTGTGGTATTTTCCCACCACTTTTGTCCCCTGGACACTTGCTCATCAAAGTATATGTCTTCCGTTAAACTCCCTAGCAGCAGAGCCTGAGACAAGGAAGAGCAGAGATGATTTGCTGCAGAAACAAATGTCATGGAACGAGGGAAGCAGGCTAGAAAGGAAAGAGGGACTCAAGAATGAAGCTTCAAGAAGAGTTCATCTTTTACCTTACTGGAGCTCAGAACAAGCACTGGACCTTAAATCGAAGACAGCGTAGTCTTGCCCAGGGTTCCTCAAGTCACTGGGTCATTGACTGTGGGTTGCCACTACTCTTGGCTCAGGGGAGAGGAGGGGACTATGACCTTCTCTCCTTGGTGTCTCCAGGTGGTAGAGAGCAATGGTCCAGAGCAGTGGCTACTGGAGGCCTCAGCAACCAGCTCACTGAGTGCACAGCGCTGGCAGCAGCACCTTAGGAAGGCGCCCGCAGCACCCACTACAGGAAGCGTCTCACCCTCTCCTAGAGGCTGACCCACCACGCTCTTCCTTCCCTCCGGGGCTTTGCACTTACCGTTCTAATGTGAGGGTCTCACCCTGACACAAACAAAAAGTACACTGGCTGCTTCTCATTCCTTGCGTGGGTATTAGTTCAAATGTCAATATGAAAAAAAAAAAAGCTGAAAAAGAAAGGGTGATTGTGGTCATCAAAACTGGTTATACATTCTCTACACAATTTAAGGCTGCTCTGGACTCTTACACTCCCATCATCACATGACCCAGAAAACAGCAGAGCCTGTCACCAGGCAGGCACATCCTTCTGCTTTACCTCATTTTCCCCAGAAGTGCAGGCCTCAGGAGCATATGTATCAAGACAGGACAGGACTGGGAGCGCTGTAGTAACAAACAGCCCCCAGATCTCAGTGGCGGAAAATAAAGATGAGCTATTGGGTTGGCCAACAAGTTTGGGAATCTCTTATGGAAGTGAACTTTGGGGCCAATCCAATATTTCTTGCTGGTCATCCACTGGGGACCAGCCCAGGTGGCAGGTGGGTGTGGGGGAGTGAAGGTACTACGCTGTGAAAGTCACTCAGAGCCCCCAGTGGATCAGCCATCAGTCTGAGGGCTTCTAGTCACTAACGTCAAACCACAGGGAAAGAGTTTCCGAGACTCTAGCAGTAGTAAATACATGCACCAGCCCAGAAGCAGCACGTGTACTCAGGGACTCATTGTTAGAACTGCCCGCAGGGCCTGAGAAGTGCTATTTCCAAGAACTCAGAGACCAGTGGAGGAATGTGTGGCCTTCCTTTAAGGCTTGACTTCATCTGATGATGAACAGCATGGCTCTGATCACTGTTTCCAGTCAATAAAGTAACTCCTTTCCTAATGGCCTCCCATATTAAACTAGGTTTGAAAAGAATAGAACTTCCAGTGGTGTAGAGATAAAGAGTAATTAAGTTGACCATGAGCAGTGGTTAATGAGCTAGCAAATCCTTCCAAGAGAACACTAGCTCAATCCCAAGTCACCGGCCAAGGAAGTTCTGCAGTATTTCAAAATGTTCAGAGCTTTTCTGCGTTTACTTTGAGGAAGAGAACGTTGGCTTGCTTCTATTGCTAAGGTCACTGAAGGTCAAGAGGCTATAAAACTTATTTTAAGACCAAGCCAGGACAGTGATCTGACAGGGTTATGGAGCACAAAGCCTTAATTAAAGTTCCCAAGCAAAGAGAAAGAATTTAACTATGTGCTTATATTATTCTCTGTGTAAAGAAAGTCTTTCAAACTTCTGTATCAAGAAAAAAAAAAAGTCTTTGCAATTAACTTAAAATAAGTCATCTTTTTCAAGGAACTTAGATTGATGATGCAAAGGTAGCTTTTAACTTGTTATTTTTCCCCAGGACCTTCCACATACAACAGGCAATTAGGAGAGCCGTCTTTTTCTATTCAGCATGTGTGTAACTGCTGCAGTGTACTTTAGAGACTTTCTCTTGAAATTAGCTAAATTTAGGACACTTCCCTACTTGCCTGTGAGTTGTCTAGAAAGACAATAAATTCTAAATATTGGGTGGGAGGGGAAGGAGATGTAAGAGATCATGATCTGTGGCAGAGAACTGAGGGAGTGAATGTGTCAGCCACACAAAATTGTTCCCAAGGTTTAAATTAAGAGGAATCACCTCGATTGAAAAATCCCAGTTTTTATGTAGAAGAAAATCATCTATTTATGCAGAAGACCCAAAAAGACATTTCTCCAAAGTTGTCTACAGGTGGCCAATAGGCACATGAAAAGATGCTCAACACTGCTAATTATTAAAGAAACTCAAGTCAAAATTAAATGAGGTACCACCTCACCCCAATCAGAATGGCCATCATCAAAAAGTCTACAAATAACAAATGCTAGAGGGTATGGAAAAAAGGGAATCCTCCTACAGTGTTGGTGGGAAGGCAATTGGTGCAGCCACTATAAAGAACAGTATGAAGGTTCTTCAAAAAACTAAAAATAGAGTTACCATTTAGTCCAGCAATCCCACTCTTTGGCATACACCCAGATAAAACTATAATTGGAAAAGATACATGAACATATATGTTCATCACAGCACCATTTACAAGAGCCAAGACAGAGAAACAACCTAAGTGTTCTTTGACAGAGGCATGGACGAAGAAGGTGTGGTACATATAGATGGTGGAATATTACTCAGCCATCAAAAAGAGTGAAATAATGACATGTGCTGCAACAGAGATAGGCCTAGAGATTATCATGCTAAGCAAAGTATTAATGAATCAAAAGAGGAAGGCAAATATGATATGATGCCACTCACACGTCAAATCTAAAATACAATACAAATCAACTTATCTATGAAACAAAAACAGACTCACAGGTATAGGGAACAGACTTGTTGCCAAGGGAGATGGGGGTGAGGGAGGTAAGGAATGAGAGTCTGGGATTAGCAGAGGCAAACTGTGTAGGAGGGATAAGCAAAAATGTCCTCCTGTATAGCACAGGGAATAATATTCAGTATTTTGTGACAAATCATAATGGAAATATAAAAAATATATGTATGTATAACTGAGTCACTTTGCTATACAAATAAATTAACACAACACTGCAAATCAAATATATGTCAATATAATTTCAAAAATTTATCAGTCTATTAAAAGGAACCACATAAATTGCCTATTTGCTTGCACAGATAGAGGAGGAATTCAAGAACTGTGATTATCCACCCCAAAGTCAAATCTCAGAATGTCTGATTTTGCTTATATTTGCACTTATAGTTGCTCTTCAGTGCAAGTGAGTGAATATTTGAAGTAGGAAATAACTCCCTCAGTTACTTGGCTTGCTGACCACTTCTCATCAGTTCTTTATCAGCGCACACTCAACCCAGCAACACGATGAAACAAACATGTGCCCAGGCTGAGGAGGAAGGCCATGCCCGGCTCTCCCTAGCTGCAGGGGAGGGGTCATTTGCACACATCTGTTGGAGCATTAATGGGAGCTAATAACATGCTGTTTTTCAGAGGGATCTATTCCCTCAGCCCCTCTAGTCTGGGTTCCCTGCTTTCTCTCAAACACATCACACCCACTGAAATCTGCATTATGTCACATATAAAATGAAAGTTTTCACTCTCACAAAATCAGAACATCTGCAAATAATGAGCCTCCAGGCTACCTGGGCCACTGCGGCGGGTGATGAGCAGCAGCTGCACTTTACCCTCCTGGGATGCATGCTCGAGTCCGTAGCAGGGCTGGGAGAGACTGCTGGGAGAGAAGGACCCCCAACTGTGTCATTTGCTAGTTTCAATGGCATAAATACCCCCACCATATTGAGGTCAAGCAACCACTTGCTGGGCAGCCAGCTTACACATTTCCTATAACTGAATACCTGGCTCTGATCAGCTGGTATAATCATATGCAACAATGTTTCCAGAATACCCTATTCAGTACCTGGCACTCCATGCCCAGGTAAGGTGGTACATGAATTAAAATTAGACCTGCCTCACACACTATGTTACCCACCTAGGCTTTGCGGGCATCCAACCCAACCACCAAGAGAGGAGATGCTTCTGAATCTTTCCAGCTACAGCTCTAGATAATTCCAAGGCTTATTGGGGGACTTCTCAGAGGACGCTTACTATGCTAATACCAGGATAGGCTGATATTGCCTCACTATTTTCAGATCTAGAAAGGGCTGCTAGAAGACTGAAAGTCTTATCTGGATTCAGATTTGACTCTACAATCTCCACCGCCTTATCTCTGAATTATCGTTAACAGGTTCTGCCTAGTCTCTACCACCCTAGTCTCAATTTTCTTCAAATCCTTTCTGTAGCTCGCTGGCCACCAGAATAACTGTCCTCCAATAGCTGTGAGAAGGAAGCCGCCCATCACCCTTTTCATTTCTCACTTCCTTATTAGGCAAGCCTTCAAAGCTTCCTGTGGCTTTTCATATCTAATCAAAGCCTTCAGCTCAGCATTCAAACCTGTCCGCCCATAAGCAAGAGCAATAATCCTGGGCTTTTGTGGCCTCTCATAACACCAACCAAGGTCCCTGAAATCCCTACAGACCCTCCACATTGCATCTCAATGTCCTTATTCAGAGAAGACAGCAATAACTCTCACTCCCATCTTTCATCAGACTTGCTGGAATTACAGAGCATCTAGTAAGCACGCTGTCTGCATACTAAGTTCCAGGGACGCTCCGCCTGCTCCTTTCACACACACACACATCCCCGATAAATCATATAAGCCTGTGAAAACAGCCACCATGGGAAGGATGCACATTTTATCGCCACACTTTCAGGGCTCTCAGAGAGCAAGTCTTTAGTCCCCCTGGCGTTTTCAGAGAGACTGACAGCTCCTCTCCCCTCCTTCTGCATGGAGAAGGACGCTGGTCAGAGGCTGTCCTGTAAGTTGGGCCCCTTTGTGCATCCTACTTATCATGCACCAGGATAGGGGACCCATTCCTCAATATCACAGGCTATGAACTGAGGACACAGGAGACTCAGACAGGGTATAAGAGATGGTGTTGGTATCTCATCCTTGAGGAACAGACTTGACTGAGAAAGGAGGAGACTCACAGAGGCAGACACCACTGGCATCGCACCTTAGTAGCCCTCTCAGCTCCTGCATGCGCCCCCAGCTGGGGCAGACAGTTTTTAGCTGCTAAGGGTTACCCTACCCCCACCCCAGCATCTCCCAACTCTGCTGAGGCTTGCCTCCCCAGTGCCCCTGAGCATGCTGGGTAGCCGAGAGATACAAGCAGCAAGTGCAGGGCAGTCCCCATCCCCTGGGGCAGCCTCAGTGGATTGGAGGAGGAGTGGGTGGAGAATGCGCGCTTCTGTTCTTGGTGAAAGTACATTCACATCACTCAGCAGAAGGTTCCAGAGGCACTGAGCCTCATTCATCCACAGCAGAAATCGACTCTCTATACATCTTATTTGACTGTGTAGATCACAATAAACTGTGGAAAATTCTGAAAGAGATGGGAATACCGGACCACCTGACCTGCCTCTTGANCGGGATTTCCTTTTATTCCCTGAGTTACAGTGTTCTTCTAGACTAGGTTCTTTGTCTTTTTCATTTTATGTTTTCTCCTCCTTTGTGGTGTATTTACAGCTGCCAAGGGGTTCTCTTTTTCATTTCACGGTTATCATGGAACACTTGTCCAGAATTCAGTTCCTTTCCACTAGGACCTATTTGTTTCTCTCTAAGCAACAAATGGGTATTCCCAGTCCTAGCCAGTTGTTTCCTTTTAATTTTGTTTTTGCTTTTGTTTGGGTGGACTTCGTGAGCTCAAGTGGAGTAGCTGAAAGAGAAGAACAGAGGGGCCTTACTCGAGGCTGGGAGCAGCCCTCCTCAGATGGGATCTCGAGTGTCTCCGGATTTGGACAGATGGCTGCTTAAGCACTGTTTGGGGGAGCGGTATAGTGGGAGCCTGTCCTGTGGCCTTCTTGGCAAACAGTCCAAGAGCTCTGCATTCCTGTGGGAGCCTGGAGCCTTGTCTCCCTCAGGGGGTTCCTCCTCGCTTGCTCATTTCTTAAGTAATTCTGCCAATACTCCAGTCAAAAGTGAGAGCAAGGAAGAAGTCCTTTGCCTCACTTCTCTGCAGTTTGAGGATGGTGAATGGAAGTTTCAGAGCTGCTGTGGACTCCCTGTGATTGCGATACTGTAGCTGCCACGTGCCCCTTCCCCGTGGCCCAGTGCCTACACCTCCCAGCCTCACTTACAGCTAAGGAGGCCCCGTCTCAGAGCTCTTCTACCAAGTCAGCCAGTCCAAGATGACTCAATAACAAGTTATTTGCGATTTTCTAACTCTCCTCTCCTTCATGGAGAGGACTCTGAGGACCTAGAGGAAGAAGGATCTATAGATGGAAAAAGCCTGGAAGAACTCCCGTGGAGTAACCATGTTGATGTGTAATGAGGAAGAAGGAAACATATAATGCATTAAACACTGAGGTTGTTCCACTGCATTTTCAACAATTACCCCATCCTGAATAATTTACTCACCAGTACTGCTCCTTCAATCTTGGAGCTGTGGTTCAGATACATGCCATATCACACTACAGTATTTTAATTCTTTTCTTGCTACCACGTGGGGAAATCTAGGGCATTTGACTATTTTCCCTTTCCTTATTTTATTCTACTACAGATCTATTTTTTGTTTAGTTGCTAGTTTTTACTAGTTTTTGTTCATTTTTTTTAGAGATAAACCCATGTCCGGCAGATATTATTACCTGAAAGTGACTCAGCATATTTTTAAAAAATCTATTCTAACCATTTTTCCATTCTATTTTGCACTACATGTAGGTCATTACAAGCCTGTTTCTTTTCTAGACTGTAAGTTTCATGGCTTCAAGAATGATGACCTAGTTTTCCGGTGACTCTTGCGGGTACCACAGCAGCTGGTTCATAGTTGGGGGGCTTAGTCACTAAGTCATGTCCGACTCTTGCAACCCCATGGACTGTAGCCTGCTAGGCTCCTCTGTCCATGGGATCCTCCAGATGAGAATACTGGAGTGAGTTGCCATTTCCTTCTCCATGGTTCACAGTAGGCACACAATATTTTTTGACTAATAGGTATACTTGTCACCTATAAGACAGGATGACTGAATCTGGAATTCTGTCTGCAAGTTGCAGCTGGAGGTAAATATAACTGGACTCAGCATTGAGGGAAAAATATTAAGTGTAAGCTGTAAATAAATCTTTCAACGGCCATACAGATGACTCTGTCAAAAAAGCTCAACAATTCATCATTTTAACTGCAATAAGAAAAAGTAAGTACAGTCTATTGAAGTGCCAGATTCCTTGTCAATTATATAGAAGTAATCAACAAATCTAATTTTGAGAATATCAACAGAAACTCAGTAAAAGTTTTAGAACTATTAATGTTGTTCAAACACAGGTAGGTCAGCTTTGTTGTCTATCGACATATACACAGTATGAGACAAGTCTCTCAATAAACCTTCAATGATATAATCCAAATTTTCCTTTACAGGGTGAAACTTTATTACTTTAGAAGTCCATTAATAGTTTAAAGCACTTAACTGAAAATTCTAAAAACCAACAAATCCCTAGAGGAATAATGAGATATGTAAATGGGACCAAATGCTGGATTGCCATTTTTGGCCTTTTCCTGGGCTTCCTGAGATAGTCCATCCAAAATCCCCATTCAGAAACAGAAGTTCAAGGCCATGGATGGTAGTCACTGGAATCTAAAGTTCAGGCTGGATATAAAGCAAGATCTGCTTTCATTTCTCCTTCCTATCTATATATCTATCACTCCATTAAGTGAAACATGTTGTCTTCTTCCAGCTGTTATTCCCAAATTCATGTCTTCTCTGAGTTATAGATCCAACTGAATACTACATACCACCAGGGGATGCNCTCTTGCGGGTACCACAGCAGCTGGTTCATAGTTGGGGGGCTTAGTCACTAAGTCATGTCCGACTCTTGCAACCCCATGGACTGTAGCCTGCTAGGCTCCTCTGTCCATGGGATCCTCCAGATGAGAATACTGGAGTGAGTTGCCATTTCCTTCTCCATGGTTCACAGTAGGCACACAATATTTTTTGACTAATAGGTATACTTGTCACCTATAAGACAGGATGACTGAATCTGGAATTCTGTCTGCAAGTTGCAGCTGGAGGTAAATATAACTGGACTCAGCATTGAGGGAAAAATATTAAGTGTAAGCTGTAAATAAATCTTTCAACGGCCATACAGATGACTCTGTCAAAAAAGCTCAACAATTCATCATTTTAACTGCAATAAGAAAAAGTAAGTACAGTCTATTGAAGTGCCAGATTCCTTGTCAATTATATAGAAGTAATCAACAAATCTAATTTTGAGAATATCAACAGAAACTCAGTAAAAGTTTTAGAACTATTAATGTTGTTCAAACACAGGTAGGTCAGCTTTGTTGTCTATTGACATATACACAGTATGAGACAAGTCTCTCAATAAACCTTCAATGATATAATCCAAATTTTCCTTTACAGGGTGAAACTTTATTACTTTAGAAGTCCATTAATAGTTTAAAGCACTTAACTGAAAATTCTAAAAACCAACAAATCCCTAGAGGAATAATGAGATATGTAAATGGGACCAAATGCTGGATTGCCATTTTTGGCCTTTTCCTGGGCTTCCTGAGATAGTCCATCCAAAATCCCCATTCAGAAACAGAAGTTCAAGGCCATGGATGGTAGTCACTGGAATCTAAAGTTCAGGCTGGATATAAAGCAAGATCTGCTTTCATTTCTCCTTCCTATCTATATATCTATCACTCCATTAAGTGAAACATGTTGTCTTCTTCCAGCTGTTATTCCCAAATTCATGTCTTCTCTGAGTTATAGATCCAACTGAATACTACATACCACCAGGGGATGCCCCACAGGCACCAAAGTGATGTGCAAAAGATAAAACTCTTGTCTGCCACCATTCTCGTCCTACCATAAGCCTGCCGGGGTGATCCTCACCATCTCAGTTTGTGTCCCATGCCTTATCATGTCACAATACCAGAAATCACTTTGATTCTATCCTTTCTTTATTTATCAAAATCCTGTCATCACTGCCTCTAAGGTATATTTCTCTACATCTCTTCTTTCACAGAATAATCTTGGTCATCACTGCACTTCACCTGAACCCCAGCAACAGCTTCCTAATCAGTTTTCTTCTTCTGCATCGTTTACCACCAGTCCACAGCCAATGCAATTAAAAAAAAAAAAAAAAAAAACACATATCAAATCAAATTTGCCTCTCCTCGTGAAAGCCCAAAGGCACTAAATTAATTCACCCATATTGCTCTCCATCCACATTCCACATCATTTTTCCTTCTTTGACATTTCCTTTTAGTGATAATTGTCATCCTTTTAGGTCCCCCTACATGCCAAGCTCTTTTTCCTTGCATTTGTCTTTTGCACATGACATTTACCTCCTGTTAGATGTTTTCCCCATTTTGAAATGGCTAGGTCCTTATTCTTCACATCTTACTTTAAATGTCACCTCCTCAGAGAAGCCTTCCCAGACTGCCCTCCTTGATCTTTTCCATCTGGGACATTGGTTCACTCAGTGTCTTGGATAATGCTTGACTCTTAGTGCTTATTAAATATAATTTAAATAAATGAATAAATTATTATGAGAATTTCTGCACTTGAGAGAACCACTGTAATTGAGATGACACTTTTACACACTTGTTGCTTATAAATTTATAAGTCAACTGTTACCTAAGATTTATAGTAAAATAGGGTGGAGTTCTTAATGAAGCAAAGAGCTATTTTTGTTCCCCAAAGGGAAGAAAAAAAATCAAGATTAATTCTGGTAGAGAAAGTGCTGGTAGGGTCAAGAGAGAGAACAAACAGCTAACAGGAGGGGTTGCTTTATCTAATGTGGAATAGACATGAACTCCTCCTTGGTTCTTCCTGTAAAATCTACCTTGCTCACTAAGTCATTTTGAGAATATCAAGGTGTGCTAAAACTCGTGTCTAGATTAGCAGAGACTAAGCCAGTGCTTGGGGCCGTATGTGCAGGCTGCTCTCAGACAAAGGAACAGAAGAATGAGGAAGAAGGTGACATCCTGACAACCATGTGAAAGGAAAGCATTTTTAGAATAAGGTACAAAATGCAAAAAATAGAAAAGAAAATCTGATACCTTTGAATACATTGAAATTAAAATTACTTTAAAAATCCACGTGAACAGGGGCAGGGGAGAGATAAATTGGGAGACTGGGATTGACAAATACACGCTACTATATATGAAACAGATAACTAGCCAGGACCTACTACACAGTACAAAGAACTCTACTCAGTATTGTATAATAACCCGTACTGGAAAAGAATCTAAAAAAGGGTGGACGTATGTATAGGCGCAACTGATTCACACTGCTGTACACCTGAAACTAACAGAACACTGTGACTCAACTACACTCCAATAAAAAGCTTAAAAAAACGAAAAATAAAAGCCACATGAACAACAGGAAGAGTCAAGCCACAGACTGGAAACTGCATTTGCTGTGTGGATCACCAACAAGTTTCAGTACCCAGAGTCTATGAAGAACACTAACATTTTTCCTCGAAGAACAATTCAGCAATATCTAGCAAAGTTGGAGATATTCATATGCAAAAACTTAGCAATTCTACTATAGTCTGAGCCTCTGCAGAATCTATGTGGAAAAATGGATAAGACAATGTCTGTGACTTTGAAAAACTGGAAACATCCTAAGAAAATTGACAAATAGACTGTGGTGAAATCAGACAAAAGAAAACTATAGAGTATTTATAAAATTTTAAAACATGCCTGCCAAAACTATGTATGATTTGTGGACATATGTGTATTAAAATATAAAAATATGCATGAGAATTGGAGAAGGAAATGGCAACCCACTCCAGTACTCTTGCCTGGAGAATCCCATGGACAGAGGAGCCTGGTGGGCTGCTGTCCATAGGGTCGCACAGAGTCAGACACGACTGAAGCGACTTAGCATGCATGCATGAGAATAAAAACATCACATTCATGAGAATGGTTCTTTCTGGAAAGGAAGGCAAAGGGATGGAATCAGCAAATCTGGGTGGGAAATCATGATTTATGAGTGGAAAGAGGATCCATGGGGGTTATGTTTGCACTAAGGTAATTCGTATATGTGTAAAATCTCTAAAAATTACGCGAAAAATGTTAAAACTTAGGAAATAAACATAAAGAGAAAAAAGAAGTGGAATAAAGTAAGATGAAACCTGGGATAAGATTAGTAAGCAAAACCCATACTGTACATGATCAACTACTCAGCAAAAATTATTCTAACTCTAGAACATTTATTGAAACAATCATTTAAACTGTGTTCTAAATTTTAGGAAGTAAGTCCTCTCATGCAGACCATGGCATTGTACTCAAAAACTTCATAACCTCCAACTTTGGGGATTTCAGCACCGATTGCAACCCCATCCCTTATCCAAAGAAGAGTGGAAGCCACCCCTCTGCCCCTGAGCCCTGCCTNATTCTGTCTGCAAGTTGCAGCTGGAGGTAAATATAACTGGACTCAGCATTGAGGGAAAAATATTAAGTGTAAGCTGTAAATAAATCTTTCAACGGCCATACAGATGACTCTGTCAAAAAAGCTCAACAATTCATCATTTTAACTGCAATAAGAAAAAGTAAGTACAGTCTATTGAAGTGCCAGATTCCTTGTCAATTATATAGAAGTAATCAACAAATCTAATTTTGAGAATATCAACAGAAACTCAGTAAAAGTTTTAGAACTATTAATGTTGTTCAAACACAGGTAGGTCAGCTTTGTTGTCTATCGACATATACACAGTATGAGACAAGTCTCTCAATAAACCTTCAATGATATAATCCAAATTTTCCTTTACAGGGTGAAACTTTATTACTTTAGAAGTCCATTAATAGTTTAAAGCACTTAACTGAAAATTCTAAAAACCAACAAATCCCTAGAGGAATAATGAGATATGTAAATGGGACCAAATGCTGGATTGCCATTTTTGGCCTTTTCCTGGGCTTCCTGAGATAGTCCATCCAAAATCCCCATTCAGGAACAGAAGTTCAAGGCCATGGATGGTAGTCACTGGAATCTAAAGTTCAGGCTGGATATAAAGCAAGATCTGCTTTCATTTCTCCTTCCTATCTATATATCTATCACTCCATTAAGTGAAACATGTTGTCTTCTTCCAGCTGTTATTCCCAAATTCATGTCTTCTCTGAGTTATAGATCCAACTGAATACTACATACCACCAGGGGATGCCCCACAGGCACCAAAGTGATGTGCAAAAGATAAAACTCTTGTCTGCCACCATTCTCGTCCTACCATAAGCCTGCCGGGGTGATCCTCACCATCTCAGTTTGTGTCCCATGCCTCATCATGTCACAATACCAGAAATCACTTTGATTCTATCCTTTCTTTATTTATCAAAATCCTGTCATCACTACCTCTAAGGTATATTTCTCTACATCTCTTCTTTCACAGAATAATCTTGGTCATCACTGCACTTCACCTGAACCCCAGCAACAGCTTCCTAATCAGTTTTCTTCTTCTGCATCGTTTACCACCAGTCCACAGCCAATGCAATTAAAAAAAAAAAAAAAAAAACACATATCAAATCAAATTTGCCTCTCCTCGTGAAAGCCCAAAGGCACTAAATTAATTCACCCATATTGCTCTCCATCCACATTCCACATCATTTTTCCTTCTTTGACATTTCCTTTTAGTGATAATTGTCATCCTTTTAGGTCCCCCTACATGCCAAGCTCTTTTTCCTTGCATTTGTCTTTTGCACATGACATTTACCTCCTGTTAGATGTTTTCCCCATTTTGAAATGGCTAGGTCCTTATTCTTCACATCTTACTTTAAATGTCACCTCCTCAGAGAAGCCTTCCCAGACTGCCCTCCTTGATCTTTTCCATCTGGGACATTGGTTCACTCAGTGTCTTGGATAATGCTTGACTCTTAGTGCTTATTAAATATAATTTAAATAAATGAATAAATTATTATGAGAATTTCTGCACTTGAGAGAACCACTGTAATTGAGATGATACTTTTACACACTTGTTGCTTATAAATTTATAAGTCAACTGTTACCTAAGATTTATAGTAAAATAGGGTGGAGTTCTTAATGAAGCAAAGAGCTATTTTTGTTCCCCAAAGGGAAGAAAAAAAATCAAGATTAATTCTGGTAGAGAAAGTGCTGGTAGGGTCAAGAGAGAGAACAAACAGCTAACAGGAGGGGTTGCTTTATCTAATGTGGAATAGACATGAACTCCTCCTTGGTTCTTCCTGTAAAATCTACCTTGCTCACTAAGTCATTTTGAGAATATCAAGGTGTGCTAAAACTCGTGTCTAGATTAGCAGAGACTAAGCCAGTGCTTGGGGCCGTATGTGCAGGCTGCTCTCAGACAAAGGAACAGAAGAATGAGGAAGAAGGTGACATCCTGACAACCATGTGAAAGGAAAGCATTTTTAGAATAAGGTACAAAATGCAAAAAATAGAAAAGAAAATCTGATACCTTTGAATACATTGAAATTAAAATTACTTTAAAAATCCACGTGAACAGGGGCAGGGGAGAGATAAATTGGGAGACTGGGATTGACAAATACACGCTACTATATATGAAACAGATAACTAGCCAGGACCTACTACACAGTACAAAGAACTCTACTCAGTATTGTATAATAACCCGTACTGGAAAAGAATCGAAAAAAGGGTGGACGTATGTATAGGCGCGACTGATTCACACTGCTGTACACCTGAAACTAACAGAACACTGTGACTCAACTACACTCCAATAAAAAGCTTAAAAAAACGGAAAAATAAAAGCCACATGAACAACAGGAAGAGTCAAGCCACAGACTGGAAACTGCATTTGCTGTGTGGATCACCAACAAGTTTCAGTACCCAGAGTCTATGAAGAACACTAACATTTTTCCTCGAAGAACAATTCAGCAATATCTAGCAAAGTTGGAGATATTCATATGCAAAAACTTAGCAATTCTACTATAGTCTGAGCCTCTGCAGAATCTATGTGGAAAAATGGATAAGACAATGTCTGTGACTTTGAAAAACTGGAAACATCCTAAGAAAATTGACAAATAGACTGTGGTGAAATCAGACAAAAGAAAACTATAGAGTATTTATAAAATTTTAAAACATGCCTGCCAAAACTATGTATGATTTGTGGACATATGTGTATTAAAATATAAAAATATGCATGAGAATTGGAGAAGGAAATGGCAACCCACTCCAGTACTCTTGCCTGGAGAATCCCATGGACAGAGGAGCCTGGTGGGCTGCTGTCCATAGGGTCGCACAGAGTCAGACACGACTGAAGCGACTTAGCATGCATGCATGAGAATAAAAACATCACATTCATGAGAATGGTTCTTTCTGGAAAGGAAGGCAAAGGGATGGAATCAGCAAATCTGGGTGGGAAATCATGATTTATGAGTGGAAAGAGGATCCATGGGGGTTATGTTTGCACTAAGGTAATTCGTATATGTGTAAAATCTCTAAAAATTACGCGAAAAATGTTAAAACTTAGGAAATAAACATAAAGAGAAAAAAGAAGTGGAATAAAGTAAGATGAAACCTGGGATAAGATTAGTAAGCAAAACCCATACTGTACATGATCAACTACTCAGCAAAAATTATTCTAACTCTAGAACATTTATTGAAACAATCATTTAAACTGTGTTCTAAATTTTAGGAAGTAAGTCCTCTCATGCAGACCATGGCATTGTACTCAAAAACTTCATAACCTCCAACTTTGGGGATTTCAGCACCGATTGCAACCCCATCCCTTATCCAAAGAAGAGTGGAAGCCACCCCTCTGCCCCTGAGCCCTGCCTGCAGTGTAGACAGCAAGAGGGGTGAGGCAGCTTGTCTGGGTTGGTCTGACAGAGGAGGCATAAAGTGCCTCTCTAAAAGCAAATGGAATTATATTGGCGTAAACAGGTACAAGCTCTGGTTGGGGCACGGCAAGCACCCCACCCAGTGAATCACTCCAGACTGCTCTCTCTGCCAGAAATAATCCAGCGCCTTTTTTGTCAAAGGAAGCCATGACTTTTTCTACTCCCAAGCAGCAAGAGCACGCCTCTGCTTTGTTGGCTGTGAGGAAACTTCCTAAGACAGAGGAAAGAGGGGGAAAAATAGAGCGAGCATGTGGACTCTGAGGAGAAAAAAATATGGGTCATGTTATTTGTCCCCTTCTGCTCATCTCTGGAGAAATGAAATCCACTTTGAATCAACTAGGGATTTAACCTCCTTCTAAGGGGGCCAAGATTTTATCATAATGTAAAACCTGACGCAATTGCAGTTGAATTTAAACCAGAGCTGCTGTTGGTCTTTGTTTTTCCCGGAAGCTCTGACAGACGCCAGTGCCCATAAGCAATGCGCAATATAAAAAAAGGTGTTCTTTCTTTGCAGTAGGTCAGGATGCTTTGCTTCCTCATCTTTTCCCAATAGCCAGTAGGCTTGGCAATGGTTGCACAGTGAGGTCTTACCGTACGGGTACCCCAACCCTCGAGGAAGATGTTCAGACTCACAGATCTCCCTTGCTCAATTCCTGACATCCAGGGTAACTGGGACCTGGGTCCTCAAGGAAGTGTTGCCACCACCCCGGCTTCCAGAGTCTAGAGATAGGAAGCTTTCTCCACTGTGGGCCCTGTCACACACCTCCTCCTCCTTCCACAGAGAGCGGAGGGAGAGATATCTCCATTTAGAAACAAGTCACCCAGATTGTGAAGACATACATTTACATCCCAAATTCCTTCCAGCCTAGCTTGTGTAACAAAAATGAAAGTGACACCCTTAGGGAGGATCGCTCCTGCTGCGAGGACTCTCTGCAAGTAGTTGAGAGTGAACACTGGTCGCTCAGTCGCGTGCCAGTCTTTGCAATCCCATGGACTTCCAGCCTGCCAAGCAACTCTGACCATGGAATTCTCCAGGCGAGAATACTGGAGTGGGTTGCCAATTCTTCCTCAGGGGATCTTCCTGACTCAGGGATTGAACACAGGTTTCCTGAATTGCAGGCAAATTCTTTACCATTTGAGACACAAGAGAAGCCCTCCAGAGGTAGTTGACATTTATTCAGAAGACCACACATACCAGAGATGGCATGCACAAGGGTTCACTGGTTTGATCACTGATCAACCCACAAGTGTGCTAATGAGCATAATGAATAATACAAATGGACTATCATTGGTGAACTCAATGTCTTGTTAACCAGCATGATGGACATTAGACACGAGCATTTTTTGGTGAAAATGATGGTCTTTAGATACAAGGGTGGGCAAGAATATGGCAGATATATCCTTATTCTTACATGAACAGAGTTTTTTTTAACTCTAGCATACCTTCTACCCTCTTTAATTCCTATTTGGTCCCAGGATACTGGTTTAGAAGATTCTTGATCATTTCATTCTAAAAAAAAAAAAAAAAACGGTGGAAAAAATGTATGCCATAGAATTTTTGCCTTAAGTGAAATTTTTATTCAGGGTGATTTGGGAGTGGACAAAAGAACAGAGAACCAGATTTTATCGAACTTTGGGCTTGCTTGCCTTAGAGTTTAGATGTATGGAAGAATGCTGTCTGAATCTTGTTTTCCTTCTATCTCACAGAGATCTGGGGAAGGAAATAGCAAATCTTACCACAGCTAATACTAAAAGGAAGCCAGTGCACTGCCAATTAAGTTTAAGTCAGCTTTTAGCATAAGGACAAAGGTAGACTCAAATGATGGCTCAGGGAGAAAATAAAATTGGAAAAGAGTGAAGATATAACTGGTCAATAAATGACTAACGGGAAAAGAGCCAAACAGGTGGGCTTAGAGGAACAAAGAAAAGTGAGAAAATAAAAATAACTGAAGGTACCAACCCAGAATGGGAATGATAGGAACAACTGAAAACAAATAGGTAATATGAAGATATACATTCAAACCTTGAGAATAAGATAAAATTATGACCACATGTCCTTTCAATGTCAGAGGAATATTATCTGTTCCCAGGATCATTTAATTTTCTAGGAGAAGGTAACTATGTTTGATTAATGATTTCTCTTGACTAGGATTTGTAATTTTTGAAGTTAAATGTTAACTTTAGATTTTCTCTGATACAAACGTAAACAATATCTGAACGCTGGAAATGGTATTGCCAAAAGGGCCATTTTTATTATTTGTATTTTTACCATTTTACCAGTTTTATTGCCCTGTAGGAAGTAGACAGATTTTATATCTAAATTTAGCAACCTTATTCTAGCAGTAATTCTTTCTGGGCCTATATATAATGAGATTTTCAAATTCTCTTTGAATCAGCTTTAACATCCTGCTGGTTCCCTCATTAACGAGTTAAATAAATCTTTGACATGATAGTCATGTTTTAATTTTTTTGAATTATACTTTGGTAAAAAGTTGGAAGTTGCCAACACATTTATGTGTAGCTTCCAATGGCACAGAGTCAGGAGACAGATTGTTGTCCTGTTATTACTGCTCTCCAAATACCTACAAGGAGAGATGTAACGTGTTCTCTTTGCGTGGAAATATTTTCATTGCCATCTCACAAAGAAGAAAATTGAGCTTGAAGAGGTGAAGTAAATTTGCCCTCATTAAAAGCACCAGAGTGTGTATTCAAAAGGATGCCGGAGTCTTTTCCCCAAGTTATACAACGTTCAGATTCCATGAATAGAATTAGAAAATGAAATTAAGGAGTCACCACAAAAACACACTTCCATCTGAAGCAGCCCCTCAGTGCAACTGCTCCGTGTTGCTCCAGGCACTTTGCGGAACCGTCAAGTGCAGTCTGGCCACGGCTCCTGCAGCCTGAGGCTCAGCTTCACTGCGAGACATCTGCACTCTTACAAGAAAGCAGGCACATCATAGGCTCTTCCTGCAGCCCTCTCCTAATAGTGGGATAAAATCGTCTTGGCTTTGGTTCTAACTAGGGCATCTATGAGGTCGCACAGAGTTGGACACATGACTGAAGTGACTTAGCAGCAGCAGCAGCAGCAGCAGGGCATTTAGGGGAACAGTGCAATTATTATTGCAATTTTTGAGCTGTCAGAAAAGGAAAGAAAATACATTTAAGAAGATCAAAATGTTCTAAAACCAACATTCTCCGTTTTGAGACCAAGGTTTTAAAGTCCTCGTATTCCTCATTTTTTTCACTTTCTTTCTTCCTTTAAAACATGAAGATTAATTCCGATGGACAGAAAGATGACTGGGAAGTAAGAATTTGAACAAGACTCCCAAAGAAGAGATGCTAAGAGAGGACTTGTCAGTTATCAAATCATCCTTTTTCTTATATCTCCTGGGCACCCTACTAGATACATCCATTTATGAGATTTAGGGTCTATTTAAAAAGGCAATGTGAACATGGAGGACAGTTCAATAGAGGCAGACGCTAAACGCTATGGAAATTCAGGAAGACCTGGGGGGGCGCGGGTGGAGTGGAAACCAGGTGGTCTGTTGCTACAGGTAAGAGTGAATGCAGAGGTCAGAGTCCATAGGAGTCTCCAGGAATTTGTAAGGTTGCCGAGCAAGAAGTAAAGATTTCCAAATACAAGGAGATCTGTTTGCAGAGTATATGTTATAAAATAATAATAAAGTCATAGTTATTGCGTTCTCACTTTTTTCCAGGTATAATAAGTAACAATTCACACATATGCCGTGTGTGTTTAATTTCATCAGGCCCTCAGTCTGGGAGATAGGTAAAATTATACCCATTTCACAGATGAGAAGATGGACATGCCACCCAAGACTTTAACCAAGAGTTACTGAGTTCACTCCTTGTGTGTGTTCACATGAAGGTCGGGACAATATACCTGTGCCCAGGCAGAGGTGGGGCAATCACGTGGTGAAGTTGCAAGTCACTGAGAAACAACAGGCTTTAGAGAATGACTTTAGACTTTTTTGGCGGAGGGGTGGGGGGGTAACATGGCATGATGAAATCAGGATGCAGGATAGAAAAGCAGAGAGAGGGAAAGCAGGGCCTAGATTATAATACACATTTCTTTTCAAAAGATTAACTCCTTCTATTTAAAAAAATGTAGGACTTCCCTGGTGGCTCAGACAGTAAAGTGTCTGTCTACAATGCAGGAGACCTGGGTTCAATCCATGTATCTTATTTGCCTTCATATAGTCATATTCTTTATAATTTTTGATAAAATATAAACCAATCATAAAGAGCCATTTTGGAAATTGCTTTACAATTTTTAACGCATTTTAAATACTTTATTTGGTCCTAGGAATGCTGTGAGACGGGGAGAGCGGGGATCGCTTCCTCCTTTGTACAGAGGAAGGAGATGGCCAGGAAGTCCCATATTCCTCCTTCTCTGTCTTCAGTGGCCAGAAACAATACTATTGCTTGTCCACTAGAGACAAACCACACATGTAAAACTCATCTTTTATACATGAAATAGGTAGTTACAAGGGCCTAGTGCATGGCGCAGGAAATTCTACTCAGTACTCTGTAATGGTCTATATGGGAAAAGACTCTGAAAGAGAGTGGATTTGTGTATATGTATAACTGATTCACTTTGTTGTATAGCAGAAACTAATACAACGTTGTAAATGAACTATACTACAATAAAAATGTTACGATAAAAACAAAAATCATCCTTGAGTCCTCTCTTTTCCATATGGCTTCACTCCAATCAGCCACCATGACAAACCGCTATTCATCACTTTAATAACTCTGAAACACAACGCCTCCACCCTCTGTCTAGATCATACCTGAGGCTCCCATCACTCACCTGGATTCCTCCAACAACCTGAAACTGACCAGCCTTGCCTCCAGCCTCACTAACCCCCAATTCCTTTCATAACTACCACCCCACTGTGGGAGTTTTATGAGGTCTCTGGGGCCAGCAGGAAGTACCTGGTGCATCATATACCCACGCTGGATGCCATATCTCCTAGACACATCAAATACCTTTCCTGGCCCCACAGAGCTTGAGTGGGAAATCCCCACGTGCCTGCTTTGTGTGCCTTCCTCCTTGTCCACATGGGTCTTTGGATTTCACTTGCTATGCCTCCTTCCCCAGAAAGCCTTTCCAAGTCCCCCTAGACTAGACTCAGGCAATTTTCTGCGTACATTTAGCTTAGCATGACACAGAACTCACCACTCTCACATCATACACTTTCCTGTTTGTCAGTGGCATCAGTAGGCTACAAAGATATTGTCACCTGGCTTTTTCCCTCTGTCATCCACTCCTTTCACACCTCATAAGATACATATACATCTTGTACATTAAAAGAGCTTTACAGGGACTTCTCTGGTAGCCTGGTGGTTAAGACTTTGCTTCCCAATGCAAGTGGTGAGGGTTTGATCTCTGGGACCTAAGATCCCACATGCCTCACATGGCCAAAAAAAACCAAAAAAACCAAGCAATCCTGTAATGCCATAAAGGCTTTTAAACTGGTCCACATCAAAAAAATCTTGGGGAAAAAAAAAAAAATAAGAGAGAGGACTTGACAGGGTAGAGTCTTCAGCTGGGCTCTAGGGAACATACGAGATATAAAATGTTTCTTGTCCTTGAGGGAGATTTCTAGGAACCTTGAAAAAAAGAAAAAGAAAATTCAAGGAAAAATAACACATGCCAAATGGCCAAATGTAACAAGTTGAATGATGGCTCCCCAAAAGACATATCTACTCAGGACTTCTCAATGCATCTTATTTGAAAAAGAAAGGGTCTGTAGGGATATAATAAAGAGCTTGAGATGAGAACATCCGGTTGACCTGAATGGGCCCTAAATCCAAAGCAAGTGTACTTAACAGTGAAGAAGACGCTAAGAGAAAAGGAGCGAGAGAGGACGGCAATGTGAAAACAGAGGCAGCGGCTGGATGAAGGAGAAGCTGAGGGTCATCCGCTGCCCCAGAAGCCAGGAGAGAGAGATGGGGACAGGTTCTCACCCAGAGTTTCCAGGAGAGCCAGCCCCACTGACACTTCTATTTTGGATGTCTGGTTTCCAGAACTAAGAGGGGATATTTCTGTTCTTTGAAAGTCGCCAAATTTGTGATAAATGTGTCACAGGAGCCCTAGGAAACGAATGCATCGGATAATAACAATAACAAGAATAGCAAGATCTCCCTTGTTTTCAGTGCTTTTGCTCATGGTAACTTAATTCCAACAGCCTCAGATGGTATCTCTTGCTTTCTCTTGTACTCATTTTCCAATCGTCAGACTTAACTGTAGTGATGAGCATGTAGAGACTGGTAAGTGCTGGGTAAACGCTGACTGACAGGTAACTGCATTTTGTATGATAAGAGAGAAATTCTACCACAAGCAGAGCAAAAGTGAAAACACAGGCAGAAATGTGTGCCCCTCTGTTACTTCAAAAAGGGGAAAAAAAATCTGTCAGCAGTAGGAAAGAACAGTCGAAAGTACACAATATTGAGGACAAAAATGAGGAAATAAGTTGTTTCATGACAGTGTAAATGTATAAATTTTTCATCAAGTTAGAAAATGAATGACTACCATCTCATCCAAGTTACAGGAGCTCCTCTCAACATTTTAATCATGCTTTATCAGTTCAGTCGCTCAGTCGTGTCCAACTCTCTGCAACCGCATGAATCGCAGCACGCCGGGCCTCCCTGTCCATCACCAACTCCCGGAGTTGACCCAAACCCACGTCCATCGAGTTGCTGATGCCATCCAGCCATCTCATCCTCGGTCATCCCCTTCTCCTCCTGCCCCCAATCCCTCCCAGCATCAGAGTCTTTTCNGCTCCTCTTACATTTTAATCATGCTTTATCAGTTCAGTCGCTCAGTCGTGTCCAACTCTCTGCAACCGCATGAATCGCAGCACTCCGGGCCTTCCTGTCCATCACCAACTCCCAGAGTTCACCCAAACCCACGTCCATCGAGTCACTGATGCCATCCAGCCATCTCATCCTCGGTCATCCCCTTCTCCTCCTGCCCCCAATCCCTCCCAGCATCAGAGTCTTTTCCAATGAGTCAACTCCTCGCATGAGGTGGCCAAAGTACTGGAGTTTCAGCTTTAGCATCATTCCTTCCAAAGAACACCCATAGTGATCTCCAAGTCAAGAAAGATATATTGTGAGCTAAGTTGCTTCAGTCATGCTTGACTCTTTGAGACTCCATGAACAGTAGCCCACCAGGCTCCTCTAACCATGGGATTCTCCAGGCAAGAATACTGGAGTGGGTTGTCATACCCTCCTCCAAGGGATGTTCCTGACCCAGGGATTGAACCTGCATCTTCTGCAGCTTCTGCATTGCAAGCAGATTCTTTACTACTGAGCCACCAGGGAAGCCTGTTGGTTACATTGATAACCAAAATATTCAGAGCTACACTGGAGAAAAGAGTTTCTCTCCGCCCCCCACCCCTCAACCCCCCAAAAAAGAAGAAAAAATATATGATAAACATAATCAGCTGGAACTGAAGAGTATAAGTGAAAAGGAAAAGTTAATTTTTTCTCCTTCTGTGGTTTGAAATTTGAACCTACACCCTTAGTGCCAAATGCTGTCCTTCCTGGTGAGGGACACAGTCCCTGAGCTCAGAGAACTTACCTTACCTTCTCCCACACCTCACCCTACATCACTAAAGTCTGCTCACAGCAGTTCCTCTCACCTAGCACATCATGGCCAGCTAACAAGAAAAAAATCATAAGACATACAAAAAGGAAAAAAAAAAATGCGATCTGAAGACACAGAACAAACTAAGAACCAGACATAACAGGGATGCTGGAAAATATCAGACAGGGAGTTTTAAGCAACTATGATTAATATGCTGAGGTCTCCAATGGATAAAGTAGACAGGAGGCAAGAACAGGGCTAACAGATGTGCAAGGCTAACAGAGAGATGGAAATTGAAAAAAAAAAAAAACCCTCAATAGATTAAAAAAAAAACAACAACCTTTGTAAGAGAAATAAAGAATGTCTTTGACAGGCTTATTGGTAAATTGGACGTGGCTGAGGAGAGACTCACTGAGCAGAGAATATTTCAATAGAAACCTCAGAACCTGAAAAGCAAAAGGGACAAAGAACTAAAAAAACAACAAAATTCCAGGGACCGTGGACAACTACAAAATGTATAATGTATGTGTAATGGGACTACCAGGTGGAAAAGAAAGGGAGAAATGCAAAGAAGAAACTTTGTAACAGTAAAGATTAAGAATTTCCCCCAAATTAATGCCAGACACTGTATATAGCATCCTGCTATATATAGCAGAGAACACCAAGGAGGATAAATGTCAAAATCTACACCTAGGAATACTACCCTCAACTACAGAAAACAATGATACAGAAAAAAGAGTCCTCAAAAAAGCCCAGAAGGAAAACATATTACCTATAGAGAAACAAAAATCAAAACTGCATCCAGCTTTGCCTCCAACAAGAAAACAGCAGAGTGAAATGTTTAAAGTCTTAAGAGAAAAGCAGTGAAGGTGAAATAAGACATTTCACAATGAATATTAACTGATGAATCTGTAAGTACACACGTTTTTATGTTTTACATTTTTTATGTATTATGTGGCTTTTTATGTATTACCTGAGTGTTTTACTTTCTGAAAAATTCATCAATCTATATACTGAACATAGTAAAAATTTATTTTTATAAAAGGTCTATAGAATGAGGAGGGGAGATGATAAACAGTGAAGCTTTAATGACCACCTCCAGTTTCTCCTGCTAAACTGATCACCAGTTCCTGGCTTGAGTTTTAGATGAGAAAAAACATTAACTTCAAATCATGTTCACTATTTTGCTGATTACAAAGACTGGACCTTTTGACTACTGGACTTTTAATTACCTAAAAATAACCAGAAAGTGCACTGGGTTCCTGAACTTTTATGCAGGGTAAATGTTTTAAGAACTAGGCAATTTACAAAGTGTTGCCTTTATAATATTTTGCAAACCTTCCTGAGATGGTCTGCTTGCTCCTTCTTTGTGTCAAAGGCAGAGGATGTTGTGAAGGACTTGAGTCCTTCCAAGGAAATCCAAGGAATCCAAGGAAATCCTCTGTGGACCCCCTGTGAATGAGACAAGCCTTCACAATATTCCAAGGCTGCTTGTTACAGCGTTTTGCCTCACCTAGCTAACATTCTGCTCTTAGAAGTTCCAGGTAAATGAAGTCCCAAAGGCCAAGGGGAAAAAGGCAGAGGGACAGAGAATGCAATTTATGTTCATCAAATACTATATTGTGCAAACCTCTCTGTTGATGTAACCACAATGTCTCAACATTTATCACCAGCCCTGTTCAATGTTAACTTCTTTACATACATTTTTTTCATTTTATTCCTACAACTATCCTTTCAAGTGAGTATGACCATCACCATTTATGGGTAAAAGGAAATGAGGCTCAGACTCACATTTAAAAAGCAGTGATCTTTGCGTAATCCATTCCATTCTAGATTCAAAACAGGTCTGTCTCAGACCCAGAGCCCTTCAATTCCATTAGACCAGCATTTCCTATGCTGAGAGATCTGATGACTGATTTCTCAAGGAACCCTGCGACTTAGAAAGTTATTGTATCTCTCCAAGCCTCTGTTTTCCCATAATTCTGAAATAAAGATAGTAAAACTAGGATTGTTCTAAAGGATAGTTACAAAGTGTTTGGTATAGCCCGGGTGCGTGGAGGTTGTCTAAGGTGCATGGGGGTTGTCTAACACTGATTAGCTATTGTTTTTATTAATGTGGGTATAATTATTGAATAAACAGATGATCCAACCAAAGTTTTAAAAGGTGGGGGAGGACCATGATGAAATAAATTTGGTTAATCCTGGAGAAACAAAATCCAACAGGTCCTGTATGCAGGACAATGACATTCCAAGTAGGAAAGGCAAACAATACAGTGTCTCCAGCACTTATTTGCAGAGAAATAAAAACTTTTTTTTTTGGAGCATGTTCATGAACATCATTAATTTACTGAACAGACATTTATCGCACTGATATAATGACAAAAGCAATTTGCATAGTTTGTCTCTCATGAAACTGGTAGACAGCAGGGGAAAGATACAAAAGCAAGTGAAAAACAAATTTAAAAGTTACAAACCATGAAGGACTCTATGAGGTGGAACTTGAGAGTCCCTTTGAATGCTGGAAAGCACAGAGGGAAAGGAAGTGTTGCTACAGGGGAGGGACAGGGTGCTAGGGACAGGAAAACAATCCATGGAAATTTCTCATGGAAATCAGAATGAATCTCAGGCTAACAGCTTTATCCCTATTTGTTGTTTTCAAAGACTGACACTTAATCCCAACAGAAGCCATGCCCATTTAGGACAATTATGTCATTTGTCCAATTACCCCATTGTTGCTATGATAATCAAAACACAGAATGGTGCAAATAGAGAAATTAGAGACTTTAGTTCAAACATGAATTACGCAGATGAGGAAACTGAAGCCAGGGGAGGTTAACTGCCTAGAGCCCCTCCTCTGGCTGCCTGGGCCCACACTATTGTCGTTACATCACTGTCAGCCCCCATCATTCATCATTGTCTGAGCTAGAAAAAAGCAGGCATTTATTAACCTCGGCACAACACTAGGTGCTCAGGGGACTACAGTGAGCAACAGCCCACTCTCTCCCTCTTTTGGTTGATCCCTCCACTGTTCACTTGAAACTATTAATTGGCTATACCCCAATACAAAAGGTTTTTGATGTTTAAAAAATAAATAAAATGAAATTTAAAAAATCTCTCCCGCTAGGGTCCTTAGAGTCCTTTGGGGTACCTGGTTCAAATACAGGAAAATAAAAACAATCAAGTTGAAATAGGAGCTCAGGGGAGCAATGGAATAGAAAAAAAACAGATCTTATTGAAAAACAAAAACAAGACCTCCTCTCGGGCACCATTTGGAAATTTGATTATAAACAATGGGTCTCAGGTACTTTGCTAAAATACTTCCCATGCTTTTAAACCCACAACACCAAGTGCTGGGAAAGACTAGGACAAATGGAACCTTAAGCATCACTGCTGAGAGTACATGATGGTACCCCACTTTGGAAAACAGGTTGACAGTTTCCTATAAAGTTAAAAATAGGCTTACCATATGACCCACCAATTCTACTCCTAGGTATCTGCCCAAGGGAAATGAAACCTATATTGTCCTAAAAATTTGCACAAAACTATTTATAGCAGCTTTATGCATAATCATCAAAAATTGGGAACAATTCAGAAGGGTCCTTCAACTGGTGAAAGGATAAGCAAACTTAGATATTTCCCCATAAGGGAACACTCCTCAACAGTAAAATGGAACGAACTGCTGGTATACAACATGAAGGAATCTCAAATGCACTTTCTGAAGGAGCAAAGTACTGCTCTAGTGAAGTTAAAAAGTCAACAAACACTAAACAAACGATGCAGGAAATTGCACAGTGATAAACAATATAAAAATAACACAGGAGAGGAACAAGATGGGGAGTGCTGAGGATGTGACTAAGATAGACCAGTTGGAAGAGCAAGGCCCTATTCCCAGCCATATTCTACAGGGAGTGGATCCTTCAGTATCAGGCAAAGGCATTCCTGGAAGGGCCAAAAAAGCCCAATCTATAAGCATTAGCCTTAGGACCCCTTAATGAGACAGGGCAAGAGCTCTGTGACCTCAACTAGGTAAGGTCTTCCAGTCCTTTGCCAGCCCAAAGGAGCTTCAGAAGACAGACCTTCATCTTCCCAATAAAGCTTTCTTGGAGTCTGTGATTCTCAAGGGAGATTCGAGACAGGAGGTAGACAGGCCCCCCAGGGTAAGCAACTGAAGTTCATTCCTTATGGAAGAAATTCCAAAATAATAGCAGGACAATCAAGAGAGGAGGCTGGGGCCTGCCCCAGATAAGAGATAAGAGACCACGTCTCATTCTTGAAGTCGGGAAACCTTTCTGACTAGAAAGCTCCTTGGCGATCAAAAAGGCAGTGATGTCAAAGCTACCCAAAGCTGTCTTTGCCAGAATCCATCTTGGCTGAGAGATGCATGCACACACGTGGGGGGATCCTGAAATATACCAAATATGAACTCTGAACCAGACAAACCAAAATGATTGGCCAAAGGAAACCCAGGAAAAATGTCTTACAAAAGTGATTCAAATTGCCATGAGGGTGTGACTCTCTCTGAGCCCACTCTTGTGTGTATCCACAAGTACTGGACTCTTTTCCTCCTAAGAAATGCCTTGTTTCACTGCTCTCCTTCTTTGTGGGAATTCTCTTCTACAAAGCTGAAAGGCCAGGTCCTTGTCACTGACCACTAGTCTAGCGGCTAGGATTCAGCTCTCACTGCCACGACCCAACCTTAATCTCTGGCTGGGAACTGAAACCCTGCTTCAAGCCACTACAAGCTAAGGCCATCTGATATCAGACAGACTTGCAAGTTCAAATGGGGTGGTCAGATGAGAACTCTCTAAGAAGATGACATTTGAGCAAAGACCTGATGGGCATGAAGGGTGAGACCTTGTCATATGGGGGGAGAGTCTGGAGTATACATGAGAAAATCCTTGGAAGGATTTCCTAAGAAAGATCATGAATGCACTTTCTACCTGAACTGACCACTCCGGCTGCTAATTAGAAAATAGATCCTCGCAGCTGAAGAAAAGACACAGGAAGGAGAGAGGGTACCACCCACAGTAGCTCAGATGGAAGATGACGACTGAGGGGGAAATTCTTTCTGATGACTCCATGGAGACACACACACACACACATTTTTGAAAGGGGACATTCTCTCCCTGAAGGAAACAGAGATAGAGCANATTCTTTCTGATGACTCCATGGAGACACACACACACACACATTTTTGAAAGGGGACATTCTCTCCCTGAAGGAAACAGAGATAGAGCAGCTCCAGGAGGCATGATGTAGCTTGAGCAAACTGCTAATTATGCCAGCAACAAAAGTAGTAAAAGGAGAAAAATGCTAGCTCTTAATGTCAGCGAGACAAATGTTTACTGTCTCTTGGGAAGACGGGCAATGGAAAATGAACAGAGCTCAGTCTGGTTAGCACTGATCAGTCTTCCCCAAGCATGTGTTGTTGAGAAGGCTGCCAGACACAACAAAGGGGAAGAGGGGACAACAAGGCGTCTCAATGGCTTTAAAAGACCCCCATCTGTCCAGAATGCCCCTCTGTGAGTCCTACCCAAACCACCTCAAAAAGCTTAGAAACCTGAGCTGCTGCCTAATGTGATTATATAAACAGTACTTCTGAACAGGAACTGAAAATCAGGCCCTGCCCAGGATCAACATGAACAGCATGAAAAAGCAAAATGATAGGATACTGAAAGAAGAACTCCCCAGNATTGGAAAAGACTCTGATGCTGGGAGGAATTGGGGGCAGGAGGAGAAGGGGACGACCAAGGATGAGATGGCTGGATGACATCACGGACTCGATGGATGCGAGTCTGAGTGAACTCCGAGAGATGGTGATGAACAGGGAGGCCTGGTGTGCTGCGATTCATGTGGTCGCAAAGAGTCGGACACTACTGAGTGACTGAACTGAACTGAACTGAACTGCCCAGGATCAACAGATAGTAACAGACACATTCTTTGTGCCAACCTTCAGTCAGTTCAGTTCAGTTCAGGTGCTCAGTCTTGTCTGACTCTTCATGAACCCATGGACTGCAGCACACCAGACTTCCCTGTCCATCACCAACTCCTAGAGCTTACTCAAACTCATGTCCATTGAGTCGGTGATGCCATCCAACCATCTCATCCTCTGTTGTCCCTTTCTCCTCCTGCCTTCAATCTTTGCCAGCATCAGGATCTTTTCCAGTGAGTCAGTTATTCACATCAGGTGGCCAAAGTACTGGAGCTTCAGTTTCAACATCAGCCCTTACAATGAATATTCAGGAGTGATTTCCTTTAGGATAGACTGGTTGACCTCCTTGCAGTCCAAGGAACTCTGAAGACTCTTCTCCAGCACCACAATTCAAAAGCATCAATTCTATGGCGCTCAATTTTCTTTATGGTCCAACTCTCACATCCATACATGACTACTGGAAAAACTATAGTTTGGACTAGTTAGACCTTTGTCAGCAAAGTAACGTCTCTGCTTCTTAATATGCTGTCTAGGTTGGTCATAGCTTTTCTTCCAAGGAGTAAAACGCCTTTTAATTTCACAGCTGCAACCATCATCTGAAGTGATTTTGAAACCCAAGAAAATAAAGTCTGTCAATGTTTCCATTGTTTTCCCATTTATTTCCCATCAAGTTATCAGACCTGAGGCTGTGACCTTAGTTTTTTGAATGCTGAGTACTAAGCCAGCTTTTTCACTCTCCTCTTTCACCTCTTTACCAGCCTTAGTATGGGTTTTCCTAGAAACCAACTCTAAGTACAGATTCAAGTGCAAGCATTTATTTGGGGGATGCAGGAAGCAATATTTATTAAGAAGTGGGAAAGTGACACAGGGAAGAGAAGCCAGCCCATCAAGCCAGGCTTTCTGGTAGAGAAATGGAGCTTGATTCTTTGTGCAAATTCAGATGCTGTGTAAAATATAACCTACGAGTTACTTCACCCAAGGAAACACAAGAGCTGGGGTATTGATACACCAATTGCTAGTTATCACTGGCCAAAGGCTGCTGAGGAACAGGGAATAAGTTACTTTCCAAGTGCTGACAGGCTCCTAAGGCAGAAACCTAACAAAAAAGTCTCCAGTGACTTCCCTGGCTGGCGCTCCAGTGGCTGAGACTCCACTCTCCCAATGCAGGGGACCTGGCTTCCATCATTGTTCAGGGAGCTAGATCTCACATGCTGCAGCTAACTGTTCACATGCCGTAACTAAAGATTCCACACGATATAACAAAGATAAGATCCTGTGTGCCGCAACTAAGACTCAGCACAGCCAAATACACACAGACACACATAGAGTATTTCTAAAATTTAAAAAAAAAAAAAAAAAGAAAAAGCCTTCAGGAAAAGAGATGTAGATACAATCATTTGGATGTCAAAGGGAGCTCTCAGAAAATCTGAGACCCAAGGGCAGAACAAAACACCACAGATTGTGCTTCACTGCAGGCTTCCACACGTGGTGTCAAGAGCAAGGCATTTCTTTGCCTCTGCAGAGGAAATGATTTCAACAAATTACAAAAAAAGAGGAACTCTTCCTTCTATCCATTTTTCTCAAAGCACCCCTCATTGATTTACCCATTACATTATTGTTATAAATTAATAAAGTAAGGCACCCATTAATTTACTTTATTGGTTTCTCAGCCACTGATTTCCTATTATCCCTTTCTATTACCCAACTCACTGACTCCTGCAGATAAATTGTCTGCAACATAAATGCATCCCAGACTCTTGGATTTTATTAAGTATATAAAAGGTGTGTGATTTGTATTAACAACTCAGCTCATCACCCCATATTCAAAACTTAGCCAATTAAGCTCAAGTGCATATTAAAATAGGAAAGAGATTCCCAATTTCTACTTAACATTCTTATTGCCTAATGAATTGTTCATTCTTTCTAATTCTAGTGTCATTTGCTTAATATTCTTTTAATTTCTTAAATGTAAGAAAAACATGTCTAATTTTCTAGATGTGTGAAAATACACTGGCTTAATATTGCTTGTGAAAACTTCCTAAGAACACTGAAGAAAAGTGCAGTCATGAGTGATCAGTAATATATATACCATCTGACACAGTGCCAGATAAACAGCGGGCGCTCAATAAATGCTTGGTGAATGGATAATACGCCTCCAGTTATAGGACCAATGCTCATGCACAAATCAGGAGACCAGTTCTGTTGTCTCTACAGCAGCTTGTTTATTAGTCTGTTGTGTCCTCCCAGGTTTTTAGTGAGCCCTGTAAAGTGAATATATGTTTGTATCTATAGTATTTCTTAGGGTTAATTGGAAAGTTTATTTCTAGAGTTCTTTGATACAAATAGATTTCAATAAGAACAGAAGCCATTATTCCATTCTTTATTCATTCAAAATATTTACTAAATGCTAACTATGCTTCACTCCTTTATTCATGAAAGTATTTACTAAATGCTAACTATGGGGGGCTTCCCTGGTGGTCCAGTGGCTAAGACTCTGTGTTACCAATGCAGGGGACTTGGGTTCAATCCCTGGGCAGGGAACTAGACCCCATCTGCCGCAGCTAAAGATTCTGCATGCTGCCGTGAGACTGCAGTGCTACAACCAAGGCCTGGTACAGCCAAATAAATAAATATTGTTTAAAAGATTAAAAAATGCTCACTATAGGCCAGGATTTATAAACAATTTTATAATGCAGATAAAGTTAGAATAATGACTAGAATATTATCTGTGGTAAACAGTTTTTAATGCAACATAGTGTGGCCCACAGAACAAGGAAACTGACCCCAGAGAAAGTCTAGAAAGTTTCATGCAACATGGGATATTTGAGATGCACCTTCTTTTGGCTCAAGAGGCTCCTGGATGGTGAAAAAGTAGGCAAAGGCGTTTGGGGTGAAGAGTCAACATATGCAGAGTTNATGAATTGTTCATTCTTTCTAATTCTAGTGTCATTTGCTTAATATTCTTTTAATTTCTTAAATGTAAGAAAAACATGTCTAATTTTCTAGATGTGTGAAAATACACTGGCTTAATATTGCTTGTGAAAACTTCCTAAGAACACTGAAGAAAAGTGCAGTCATGAGTGATCAGTAATATATATACCATCTGACACAGTGCCAGATAAACAGCGGGCGCTCAATAAATGCTTGGTGAATGGATAATACGCCTCCAGTTATAGGACCAATGCTCATGCACAAATCAGGAGACCAGTTCTGTTGTCTCTACAGCAGCTTGTTTATTAGTCTGTTGTGTCCTCCCAGGTTTTTAGTGAGCCCTGTAAAGTAAATATATGTTTGTATCTATAGTATTTCTTAGGGTTAATTGGAAAGTTTATTTCTAGAGTTCTTTGATACAAATAGATTTCAGTAAGAACAGAAGCCATTATTCCATTCTTTATTCATTCAAAATATTTACTAAATGCTAACTATGCTTCACTCCTTTATTCATGAAAGTATTTACTAAATGCTAACTATGGGGGGCTTCCCTGGTGGTCCAGTGGCTAAGACTCTGTGTTACCAATGCAGGGGACTTGGGTTCAATCCCTGGGCAGGGAACTAGACCCCATCTGCCGCAGCTAAAGATTCTGCATGCTGCCGTGAGACTGCAGTGCTACAACCAAGGCCTGGTACAGCCAAATAAATAAATATTGTTTAAAAGATTAAAAAATGCTCACTATAGGCCAGGATTTATAAACAATTTTATAATGCAGATAAAGTTAGAATAATGACTAGAATATTATCTGTGGTAAACAGTTTTTAATGCAACATAGTGTGGCCCACAGAACAAGGAAACTGACCCCAGAGAAAGTCTAGAAAGTTTCATGCAACATGGGATATTTGAGATGCACCTTCTTTTGGCTCAAGAGGCTCCTGGATGGTGAAAAAGTAGGCAAAGGCGTTTGGGGTGAAGAGTCAACATATGCAGAGTTGTAGCCTTTTAAAATATTATTATTATTTTTTTTTTAGGAAACTTGGTTGTAGTGTTACTGTATTAGTCATAGTTGTCCAGAAAAAAAAAAAAAAAAGGTTCTAGAAATAGAGAGAGAAGAGAGAGAAAGATTTATTTTAAGGAATTGACTCATATGGCCATGGGGGCTGGCAAGTCTGAAATCTGTAGAGCAGGGAGGCAGGCTGGAAATTCACCTACAAGTTGATGTTCCATCCAGTTTTCCAACCAACAGTCTGTAAATTCAGTCAGGATTTCTATGTTCCAATCCTGAGGCATAATTCCTCCTTCTAGAAACCTAGTCTTTTCTGTCAAGGCCTTCAATTGATTGGATGAAGCTCGCCCACAGTATGGAGGGTAATCTGCTCCATTCAAAGATTATTGTCCATGCCTATATGCTAAGTTACTCAGTCGTGTCCAACTCCTTGCAACCCCATGGACTGTAGCCCACCAGGCTCCTCTGTCCACAGGATTCTCCAGGCAAGAACACTGGAGTGGGTTGCCATGCCCTCTTCAAGGGGATCTTCCAGACCCAGGGCTCAAACCCACATCTCTTACATCTCCTGCGTGGGCAGGTGGGTTCTTTACCACTAGCACCACCTGGGAAGTCAAAAGGTTGATATTTCCTTCTCCAATGCATGAAAGTGAAAAGTGAAAGTGAAGTTGCTCAGTGTCCGACTTTTAGCGACCCCATGGACCACAGCCTACCAGGCTCCTCCGTCCATGGGATTCTCCAAGGAAGAGTACTGGAGTGGGGTGCCATTGAGGTGCTAATCACAGCAATATCTCAATCAAACAGCGGTGCACCATGGTCTGGCCAAGTGGACACACAGAGGAAACACTCTACAATCGCAGAAGCGGTGGTCCTCAAGGTGAGACCTCAGCCAGCACCGCCATATGACCTGGGAACCCGACAGAAACACAGGTTCCTGGGCCTTCACCAGACTTCCCGAATCAGAAGCTCTCAGGTCGGGGCCCAGCAGCAGGATGCTGACCAGCCCTTCACGTGTTCCTGGTGGATGACAGGGTCAGAACCACTAGACTACTAGTTTGAGTTCTAGTGTCTAGGCCAGGAAGAAAAGTACTAACACAGAGGCAGGTTATTATTGCCTTTCTGTTCCTGGGCTTTAGTCACTTGATAGATTCCAGGCTTAAATGGCATACCTGATAGAGGAACAACAGAAGAGAGTACTATTGATTGTTTATAAATCTTTACTCAGAGATGCTGTGCAACAACACATCCATTGAAATCCTCCTCCATCACCAGCTCCAGCTCTTTAGCTACAGACTCTGCTGAGCTGGCTTCCATTTCCTTGACGAAGGTCAGTCAGATCTACAGCAGAACTTGCCTCAAGACTCTTCGATCGCCCTTCTGTTGGTATTGATCCTGCAGTGGGGACCCTCTGTGAACTGATTCACAGAATTCCAGAGACAATATGTCAAGTTAAGAAACGGGGATGGGTACTGTTTGAACTCCGCTCAGTGATTTAAATACCCTATTCATGCACTGCCCACAAGTCTCCTCTCGGCTAAAGCGATGCTGAGTAACAAGCCAGTGCACAGCCTCAGCGACCGCAACGCTGCGTGCTTACTGCCTCTGTGTCTCAGGTAGGCCATTCTTCCAATCCAGGCTGGACCCAGCCACATGTCTAAAGATGGGATGACTGTAAATGACCCTGCAATCCCACTCCTGGGCACATATCCAGACAAAATTATAATTCAAAAAGATACCTGCACCTCTATGTTCATAGCAGTGCTATTCACAACAGTCAAGACATGGAAGCCACCTAAATGTTCATTGATGGACGGATAAAGAAGATGCGGTACATACATTCAACAAAATATTACTCATCCATAAAGAAGAATGCAACAATACCATTTGCAGCAACATGGGTGGAGATGACCCTACTAAGTGAAGTAAGTCAGAAAGAGAAAGCCAAATACCATATGACATCACTTATATATGGAATCTACAATACATACAACACAAATGAACATACCTGTGAAACAGATTCACAGACAAGAAGGACAGACTTATGCTTGCCAAGGGGGAGAGAGGAGGAGGAGGATGGATTGGGAAATTGAAATTTGGAGATGTTGTTTGCATAAAAACAAAGTCCTTCTGTATAGCAGAGGAAACTATATTCAATATTCTATGATGAACCATAAGAGGAAAGAATATGCAAAAGAATATATATGTGTGTAACTGAGGGACAGGGAAGCCTGATGGGCTGCAGTCCATGGGGTCGCAAAGAGTCAGATATGATTTAGTGACTGAACAACAACAGTGTGGAACTGAACTGCTTTGCTGTACAGCGGAAATGAAGGGAACATTGTAAATCCACTATACTGCAATAAAACCAAGTTCAAAGAGAAGACTGGCTGGCTGTGGTTGACCTTGGACAGCCAACAGCAGAGCAGCTGGGCCAGTGGCCCTGGCTCGGCCTCCAGCACCCTCACCACTCAGGCTCTTGTGCTGAGGCAGGGCACAGGGAGACCACCGGCCGGAGTGAAACACTGCCTACTCAAGCCCCTGTGGGCATCATACCCGCTAAAATCCCATTGGCCAGAGCAAGTCACACGGCTGAGCCAGACCTGGGGCTGGGCCGGTGCAGACTTGGCCACGGGCCTGACTCATCTCTCCCCAGAAGGAAAGAGCTGAGGTCTCGTTAAATGTCTACTTCACCCCGATCGGGAAACTCCTGCCTCCCCTCCACCCTTCCCATCTGGCTCCCTCCAACTCCCATCTGGAGGTTCCACAGGGTCACTTTCTTAGGAAACCTCCATTGACTCCTCAGATGCCCACCTCATGAGGCTCCCTCGGGGCACCAGGATCTCCATTATTGTCCCTATGACATGGACATGACACAGCAAATTCAAGAAAGCTGACTGAGACAGATGCTGACATGTTTTTGGAAAAGCATGTGGCAGTGTTGGCCATCCACATCCATGGGTTCCATATCCAATGATTCAACTGACTGTGAATCAAGATTTTTTTTTTAAATCCACTAAGTCTCATTTTCCTTTTCATTACAGGGGACTGGAATGCAAAAATAGGAAGTCAAGAGATAGCTGGAGTTACAGGCAAATTTGGCCTTGGAGTACACAATGAAGCAGGGCAAAGTCTAACAGAGTTTTGCCAAGAGAACGCACTGGTCATAGCAAACACCTTCTTCCAACCACACGAGAAGACTCTACACATGGACATCACCAGATGGTCAATACTGAAGTCAGATTGATTATATTCTTTGCAGCCAAAGACAGAGAAGCTCTATACAGTCAGCAGAAACAAGACCGGGAGCTGACTGTGGCTCAGATCATGAACTCCTTATTGCCAAATTCAGACTTAAACTGAAGAAAGTAGGGAAAACCACTAAGCCACTAACGTATGACCTAAATCAAATCCCTTATGACTATACAGCAGTACTGACACATAGATTCGAGGGATTAGATATGACAGACAGAGTCCCTGAAGAGCTATGGACAGAGGTTCGTGACATCATACAGGAGGCAGTGATCAAGACCATCCCCGAGAAAAAGAAATGCAGAAAGGCAAAATGGTTGTCTGAGGAGGCCTTACAAATATTTGAGAAAAGAGAAACAAAAGGCAAAGGAGAAAAGGAATGATATACCCATCTGAATGCAGAGTTCCAAAGACTAGCAAGGAGAAATAAGAAAGCCTTCCTCACTGATCTATGCCAAGAAATAGAGGAAAACAATAAAATGGGAAAGACTAGAGATCTCTTCAAGAAAATTAGAGATACCAAGGGAACGTTTCATGCAAAGATGGGCTCGATAAAGGACACAAATGGTATGGACCTAACAGAAGCAGAAGATATTAAGAAGAGGTGGCAAGAATACACAGAAGAACTATATAAAAAAGATCTTCATGACCCAGATAACCACAATGGTGTGATCACTCACCTAGAGCCAGACATCCTGGAATGTGAAGTCCAGTGGGGCTTAGGAAGCATCCCTATGAACAAAGTTAGTGGAGGTGATGGAATTCCAGTTGAGCTATTTCAGTCCTAAAAAAGATGCTGTTAAGATGCTGCACTCAATATGCCAGCAAACTTGGAAAACTCAGCAGTGGTCACAGGACTAGAAAAGACCAGTTTTCATTCCAGTCTCAAATAAGGGCAATGCCAAAGAATATTCAAACTACCACAGAATTGCACTCATCTCACACACTAGCAGGGGCTTCCCTGGTGGCTCAGAGGTTAAAGCATCTGCCTCCAATGTGGGAGACCCGGGTTCAGTTCCTGGGTCAGGAAGATCCCCTGGAGAAGGAAATGGCAATCCACTCCAGTATTCTTGCCTGGAGAATCCCACGGATGAAGAAGCCTAGTAGGTTACAGTCCACGGGGTCGCAAAGAGTCGGACATGACTGAGCGACTTCACTTACACGCTAGCAAAGTAATGCTCAAAATTCTCCAAGCCAGGCTTCAACAGTATGTGAACCAAGAACTTCCAGATGTTCAAGATGGATTTAGAAAAGGCAGAGGAGCCAGAGATCATTGTGCCAACATCCACTGGATCATCAAAAAAGCAAGAGAATTCCAGAAAAACATCTACTTTTGCTTTATTGACTACACCAAAGCCTTTGACTGTGTGGATCATAACAAACTGGAAAATTCAAGAGGTGGGAATATCAGACCATCTTACCTGCCTCCTGAGAAATCTCTATACAGGTTAAGAAGCAACAGTTATAGCTGGACATGGAGGAACAGACTGGTTCCAAATTGGGAAGAGAGCCTATCAAGGCTGTATATTGTCACCCTGTTTATTTAACTTATATGCAGAGTACATCATGAGAAATGTAGATATGCAGATGACACCACCCTTATGGCAGAAAGTGAAGAGGAACTAAAGAGTCTCTTGATGAAAATGAAAGAGGAGAGTGAAAAAGTTGGCTTAAAACTCAACTTTCAAAAAACAAAGATCATGACATCTGGTTCCGTCACTGCATGGAAAATACATGGGGAAACAATGGAAACAGTGAGAGACTTTATTTGGGGGGGCTCCAAAATCACTGCAGATGGTGACTGCAGCCATGAAATTAAAAGGCGCTTGCTCCTTAGAAGGAAAGCTGTGACCAACCTAGACAGCACCGTAAGAAGCAGAGACATTACTTTGCCAACAAAGGTCCATCTAGTCCAAGCTATGGTTTTTCCAGTGGTCATGTATGGATGTGAGAGTTGGACTATAAAGA